>VZTT01075284.1:885-36059 GCA_013400855.1 Buphagus erythrorhynchus | reverse complement strand
TTTAAGTACCCTGTGCGCTAGACAGTGCAGATCCAGGAAAATCCAAATCTTCCTGCCTTTTCACAGTAAAAAATCCAAATTGGCTTTTCCTCCCCATTCCTGTATATACATGAACTTCATTGACAAACATGTATCAAAAAGGTGCTTGAGGACAAATCAGTAATTGCACTTTTATAACAATTCAGAAGTTACTGAGAAAATCTTCTATAAAGAGTCTGNCATTTAGCAACTACTAGAGCAACAACATTGATTCATTCCTCATTTCACTGGTATTTTTATTGGCTAGGACAGTACCTTTAGGAACATTTGCTTATCATCAATGAAAGGCAATTAATGACATTTCAGCTAGCTACATATCTTCAAATAATAGCCCATATCATGTCTAGGGAATACACAGAGTTAGATTTTTTTTTTTTTTTTAATGCAGAAGGAGTAGAGAGTCATCTTTGCTAGTCAGACAAGTCAACACTTGCTCTTTCAATCTGTAAGGAATTTTTGTGGAAGATTGGTTTTAAATAGTCGGAATCTTGACACATGTCAAAGCCTTTCAAACTCACAGTTTGAGAAATTAATATTTAACATGCTGTCAATGAGGAGCCATCAAGTTTATTGTCTTAAAGTAATTTGGACAAGTCTTTTATTTTGACTTGTCACTTGAGCTAACATCACTAAGAGAACGTAGCATCTGTCTCACTCTGAGCTGCTGGGAAATAAACTGCCATCGACAGGCACTAGGAACAACACAGGAGTTCTTCCTCCACAGCAAATGGACCAGCATGTGCCAGCACCAGCACAGCCACATTAATTCACCTCCTGGACTGGAACAATATGTATGCTTTACACAAATGGCATCCTGACTGGAGTTTACCAGGCTTCCCTGAATTGTATGCTCTGAGCACAAATCAATAGCAAGACAGAAAATCACTCCCATGTTTAGCTTATGAACAGACCTCCTTCTTTGCCAATGTTTATATTTTTCAAATACTGTCCAAACAGTTTCCAGCACTCAATTTTCTTTTCACCACAGCAATTCCTTTCCAGAAAAAAAAAACCAAACAAACCTTAGGCTGGCAAATTATGTACCACCACAACTATTAATCAACAGTTGTTGTAACCTAAAATCAAACAAGGGTTTTGTTTCTATGCCACAAGTGGGCCATTAAGGAAAAAAGAGGTAGTTGTTCACTGAATTGGAGCCTTTTTCTTTATCACAGAATTGGCAGTATTTCCTATGTAGAAAGGGAAATCTCATCTTGAAACCAGCTACTGTACATGGAGAGGCTCCACACACTGCAGCCCGCCAGCTTCCAGAGCACAGCTGTACTGTCACTTGGAAAGCACAGTGTCACATGAAGTACCCACACAAATACTTGCATTGTCCATTGGTTTTGTACCAATCTTCAGCTGCTTGTAAAAATCATACACTTGTAGTTGTTACCACACCTTGGTTCATCAAATCAAGCAAACACATGAGCCCAATAGATTAACTGCCTGAATTCATGATCCCCATGTTAAGTTTCTGCTGTTTTTTTCCCCTAAACATCTAATGCAAGGTACTTTTATCATTAATATCTCAGAATGCTCAAGAGAATCCAAACTGCAATGCAGAACTTTTCCAATGTAAAGCTCAATATAGAAATAAAAATAACTTATACATATAATCAATTTAACAACAGTAACCTATTGCTATTTCTTTTTGTTATTAAAAAGAATGTCTATGGACTGATCATGAACAGGTCACCAAGTTCAGCACTCATGATTACTTGGCTCACTTAGCAATTCTGGAACAGATGAATCATATAAAAGACACTCTTAAATCACACACAAATCCTTCATGTGCAAATACTCATGGCATACAACACAAATTTCCTTTTTAATAGGAAAAACCAAATTCAAAACTTTAAACCTTGTAGTTTCTAGTTTTCAATATGTTAAATAAACATGAAACATGAATGTTTTTCCTTGAAAAAAACTTGCTTCTGAAGATCTTGGGAAGACAAACTCAACTGGCTACTGACTGATGAGAGACTGTCAGCCAGAAGAGTCTCCCAGTGGTCAGTGCCACACTTACAAGAGGTGTGACAGACACATGTTGGACACACAAACCCTTGTGTTCTCCTGTCTGACAGAGAACACATGCATCCAGCTTAATGCAGCTACCAGGAGCACTAACACTCGCAACATTTTTATAGAATCTCTAAAATGGGAACAGACATCTCTTCAGGATCTTGGCTGCTCCACCAATCCATATGCTTGAACACCACTGGATAAACCAGAAATCTGAAGAATTTGCACAAGGTACTGCCTTATTAATCCACATACATTAAAGAACTCTTGGCAGCACTGCCTAAGAACTTACTCTAATATAAATTTCAAAGGGTTTACATGAACTGTTCAATTCATACATAATCTTTTATAATTTCTATTATGTATTTTCCAATAATAAATCAAATAAATTATATAAAAAGTAAACAATATTTACTGTTACAGCCTAATTTTTTTTGTAGCCTAAATTCTACTGCTGTAATCCTTAAACCTCCTGAGAATCTTCCAATAGATGCAACTAAATGAACTAGTGAATTCTAAGCTGATGAGTTATAGGCATCCTTCGAGTCAACAAAATCAACAGGAATGCAAAACTGTCAACTACAACATTACAGATTTGTTCTAATTGTAAAGCTGAATGCCAAGCCTCAAAGGGATCCTATTAAAAGCAAAGCACATTTCCTATCTACTTCTCTACTTCCATTCACACCATACATGCTACTCCATACTAAGATGTGCTTTTCCAGGCATCCCTAAGGGGAATCAAATTAAAATGCTTACAACATTTGCTGGTTAAAGATGTTGACAATATGAATTTTGGCCAGTTAGAAGTTCCAAGTTCAAACTGTTCAGACATTTTATCTTTACAATAAAAAGCTTCATTGGGAAACCTTATCAGTAGTCTAACTTTAGATTCAGAAGTGAAGCGTTCTCCTAAAGGACCTGATACCTTGAGATGATACTCTATAACGTTATATACTTTAAAACCTCACCTTGTATCCTTACCAAGGCAATACATGCCCTAAGAGCCACTGGGTGGTTGAGTTATCTGAATAGCAGAAGAGTCATTAGCATTCCTCAAAACAGTGACAATTCCTTGGTTATTCAGTGACAATTCCTTGGATATTCTACTTTAAAACCAAGAAATCAACAGAAAATTCTCCTCGTGTAAGTCCATAAGCTGATTCTATGTCTGCAGAATAAATCACAAACTTCAGATATTTTTTGACTCATCACTAAGTTAACATACATCTTAGAACATTTGGTAAACAATTTTCTAAAGCATTAGTAATTATGGCTTTCCTAACACAGACTTCAAGAGAAAAATCCCACTGTCCTAGATTTTAAATGAAACATCTTGTGATAGGCAATAAGCTAGTGAAGCACAGTCAGGCTTTGAATGTGAACTGTCCTGTTTGCATCAGCAGGCAGCTCTTCAGTTCCCAGCCTCTCTAAATCATACTTTGATTATAGACTCTGCCTGGATGATGAGCACCTCTGTCCCTAAACTGCCTTGGATCAGCTACAGCAGCTACCTCAGGGAACTCACTCAGGCCCCTATACCTCTCATCCTACGGGAACTGTGGAGCCTTTTGCTGTGCTCTGACTTGCAGGAGGACCTCTGAGTGTTCTAAGTAAGCTGAGACCATCTTGACACCTTCTCACAGCTCAGGCACTGTACTGCTGCAGCACAGGCTGTGTCCTTCTTGAGCAGCATTCTAGTTACTGTCAGAGTGCAAGTGGAGCTTCTTCCCCAGCTGAGCTCGATCTGCCTGCAGGCGGGGATCCGCACAGAGAATCAGGTGCACAGCAAGAATGGGGCATAGAAAAGAATGCAAATAAGAATACAGACAAATTCAAAGTGAAGCTAAGAACTTCTATAAGAAACTGAGAAATTCAAACAGTTTCCAGAAATTGAAGAGTCTTATATGAATTCTCATCTCTTTTATTGAGAAAAATCTCAATAAAATACTTGAATAAATCCTGATCGTTACTGAGTTCTGAAGCAACAAGTTTATGTAGTGAGCAAGAACCCTTGGAGTGCATTTATAAAGCTTCTCAGGTGGGAAAAGCATGACTTTTATCTAACAAAGCTATGGACCAAGGCATGCCAGCCTTCACACCACAGATATACTCAACTAGAGCAATGCACATAACTGGCATTTACAGACACTGAACTCTTGCACCTGCCTTAGAAAACACAGTGGAATATCAAAATTACAAAGTCACAACCTGAAAAATTTAACTCTTAGAAGAAGAAATTCAGAGTATCTTTGTTGGTCTAAAAGAGCAACAATGACGAAAATGGAAAGTATCAGTCCTGTAGAAGCAGTGTAGGAATTGGCAGATATTGGTTCTCTTCCTGTGACAGTTATGTGTGCTTGGATCTTTCTCAAGATGGTTACAAGAGTTTTATCAGACAGTAACCTTCAGACTCCAGACCAATTTGCAAACAATGTCCTTTGCCTGCTGCCTTAGAGTTCTCTATTTCAGTACAATAATTCATGGGTTTGGTACATTATAGACAGCAAAACTGTCAAGGGACATAAATACTTGTATCAAACAAACCATCCCATTCCACAAAGTCTGTCCTGTGACACACATCAACTGCAGTGTTCTACTTATCATCATTTCTATTTCTGTTCTCATTTACTAGGCTCCCTGTTCACATTTCATCTACCATTTTAAAATCTCAGTTTACTAAATTTCAAATGGGCCAGGTAAGTGTCTAATTTTGGTGATATTTAGCCTCAAAAGAAGGAGGGAGTTAAAAAAGAATAAAATTATTTGCATTAATAGGACTGCTGATGCGCTGAAGTTATGGAAAGAACTACTACACGACACTAAATATATCTGGAATGGAAAAGTGCTGCACCAGTGGAAAATACATTTTATGGCCTTGGCTTACTTTGGGATTATTAAACCTTGGATACGTTGTACAGTTATTTACACAGTCCCATGATGTAAGAAGCTTTCTATTGAATCTGAGCAGGGAAAGTTTTGGAATAGCAAAGTTAAGTAACACACCCCCAGATGCCCGAACATTCCCTTCGTGGAGGGGAAGCTCAGTGCTACCAGTTTGAAAGCTCACTGAAGGCTGCACAGGGAACTCAGACACCTCCTTCAGGTAACCATCGTACCAAATCCTGTCCTCTTAAACAAGCAGCTCAGTTCTTTCAGGATACTTTTCTTGATTTCAGGAGCACTAACAGCAAAGTCTTGTCTTTGAGCAAAAGTGACCAAGAGCATGTGTCCTACAAGCACATCAGTGAATGGAGGGAGATGTGCTGCACAGAAATCTTCCACTTGTTAGGAGAATGCGATGGGTTTTGTGGAAGAATATTTCTTGTGCTTTTTACATAAATGTCCCATTAGCAGATATGTGAATTAACAGTCACTTTTGTACTAAAAAAACCCATCAAAATAAGTCATGAGAACATCCTCCTTCCAGATTAAAACCCCATTAGTCAATTACCTTTTTACCACGTCTCTTAACAGCCTTCAGGTAATCAAACAAATCAAGCAGTTCAAGTTATTTGAACAAATTCTATGCAATGAAACTGATTGTCTGAAAAAGTTTTTCCAATACTTGAAATTATCTAAATAATTATGCTTTTCCCCCAATACTTTAAATAATCTAAATAATTACAATTTTTTTGAAATTGAAACTACCCAAATTCAATCCTTGACCTCATTAAGAGTTTGAGCACCAAGCCAGCTAAAAAAACTGGCTGATTGCTGGATTATCTCATTCAGTGAGACCAAAATTACCACAAACTCTCTCAGAAGCTTTCTGAGATGTTCCAATTACCACACAAGAGTCATGAGAAACTGCTCTGCTGCTAAGTTCCCAGTCAGCACCTTTTGAAAGATGGATTGTTTAGAGATGACACAAAGAAAAAGAAGAAAAAAGAAAAAGAAGAATATAAGAACCGAAAACATTTAATTATAATTATTCCCATTCATAAACATTGCATGCTAGCCAGAGTCCCTGTGCAATTTGAAGGACACCCTATGTTTATTCACACCTTACAGGACATTGGTTTGAAATAGGTTCCCAGCATGAATCTCTGAACACTTCCTACAGGTTTGCACAGTATTTAATTGAATGAAAGACCAAAGAGACATGGTGAACCCAGCTATGAGAAAAGCAGAAGACAGACAACAAACAAACTAAAAAACCACAAACCTGAATAATTTCTAGGCTAAGAATTCCTGTGTTACTTTTCTTTTTCAAACATAGATATCTATCTGCATATGGAACCATTCACATCTGCTTGAAACAAAAAGAACAGTACATAAGTAATTAATACACCAACTGAAAGGAATGTCTACAAATCCTGGATTTGAACAGCAAGGATGACCATTTCTAGAGATTACTTTAGGGCTCACTATTAATCTCTGGGCTGCTACCACTGATTAAACCTGTTACTATCAGTTTCCATCTCCCACAGCTACTAACCACTGAGGCTATCAGAAATAAACTATTGTGAACTGAAGACACACATTTGCAATTGCACACAAACAAGGCAAGCTTCAGCTAGAACTACTTGTTCCAATAAAAGTGTATCCCTCAAAAGAGGTGATGCCACATAAGGAAAATATTCAGTAAGAAATATAGAAAAACCAAACTTACATAAGAACAAAGAACAGAGGTTGTAAATCTCTTTAACAATTTCCCCTCTCATGTAGGTGGCTATGTAATTTATTTAAGAATAGACCAAAGAAACTAGAAATCAAAGCATGAAAATTAATTTAAAGTTAGCTGGAGAAAGCTCAGCTCTTGCAATAGTATGGCTTAGGGCAAAAAGTGACAAACATTTTGTTCTCAGTTACACATTTCTCTGTAGCAACTCCGGCAGATTAAAGGCACGGTTGCCCAGACCTTTGCGTGAAGCTTCAGTTGCCACAGGAAGAAGTTCTAAGTTTCAACAAAAGAACTTCAGGTGTTGAGAGGTATTCTTTTCCTTAGTCTGATTACTTTATGCTCCAAGATGAAAAACAATTAAATAAAAAGGAGACAAGCGTGTTAGAGAGGTGGCTGAAGTGCTCCCGCAGGCTGGCTGCACAGAGGCCCGGTCAGACAAGCCCCACAGCAGCACGCTCTGCCCGCAGCGATCCGCTTTGGCCCGAACCGCCCCAAACGCAGCGGCGCTGCCTGGCGCCTTCTCCGTGCTGCCACCTGGCGGCCACCGCCGGCAGCGCGGCCGGGCGGGAGCGGGCCGGGCTTGTCCGCCGCGGAGCCCCGCACGGCTCTGGGGGCTGCGTGTCCCACTTCCGTCCTCCAGACTCTGTCCGGCGAAATGCAGAAGCCATTTTCAATTGTACCTTTGTTTCTGTGTGATCACAAAAGCACAGCCCCTTCCTGCATCACAGAAATGCGCGCCCCGGCTTGGCGCTGGGCGAGGCGACGCCTGTGCTCCCAGGGCGAGCAGCACCAGCCCCTCGCAGGGACAGCCGCCTTCGGGGCTGCCGCAGCTCGACATCGGCCAGGCTCTCAAATGACCCAGCACGGCCATCTCCGGCCTCCAGCCGTGCCTTTCCTCCCCACCACGTCATGTCAGAGGTTAAGAGCAACTAAGAAAGACCGAGGTTATTTCTGTTTTGTCTGTAAGAAAGAACTGCAGTATGGATGCTTTGAAAGGAGGTTCTGACACAATGAAGAGCCTTGTCATGTATATATCAGGTATGAGTTTCAGACACGATTTCCCCCTTCCTCAACTGAAAGGGAAAGGTTGCACCTGTATATAAGCTCTACAGCTCTTTTATCAATCAACGGGGTTTTTTGCTGCAAATGAAAATAAATGCTCTTTGATAAAAAAAGGCAAAGCAATCATTTTCCAACACATTAAGTTAGAAATCCCTAAAAAACCCCAAATCAAACCAGCAATGTCCCACAAGCAAGAGCCAGCACCCAGAAGAATGAACACAGCAGCTGGCAGTGACCAAACAATTTAATACAATACAAATGTCCAGTAAAAACAAACACCAGCCATAGTTGTTTCCTTTTTTCCACATAAAGAAATATCAGGAAATAAATAATCTATTTTGAAATCTAACCAAACATCAGAAAGAAAATCCAACACTTTCTCTTCACATAACTAGCCAGCTTGACCACTTCAAAAATCTCATATTACTGCTAGTTAACCAACCATGTAATTCTAATTTGTTATCACAGAGCAGGTACTGTACATGCTTATTTAGTCCATCCACATGACAGGGTAATTTGTAGTTATATAATTTCATGGTAATTATAGTTGGAATTACTATGTACAAACTGGGCATTTCCAATGCAATTATCAAAAACTAGAGGCTCCGTATTGACATGATTAGTGGAACCCTTGCAAAACAAAGTATTATGTAAGAGTGACTTGGAGGTTGTTTTTCCCTCCTCCTTCAGCTTTGTAATCAATAAGGAACAACAGTGCAGAAAGACAGAGACCGAAGCCAGTATTTTCTGATGTGGGTGGCACTTACCTCCCATGAGCTGATCAAAGTAGCTGATTCTACTAACATTTGTTATCCAGGATGACACAGTTGTCTAAATGTAACCCCTCCACTATAGATTTTTAGTGGATAAAAAGAAAAATTATTTTCATTTTAGACTTTAATTGCTGAATTTGAAAACAGACACCGGTGCTAACATCCTTTCTTTCTGCTATATTCATTACCACACAGTGCTTGGTTTCTACTTGTATCACAGACACAAGAACACAGAGGTAGCTTGGAAAAAAAGCAGCTTCAGTATCTGAGACACAGACATGTCACTGCTGTATCTGCCTCATTTTTGTACAAGCAGTACAGGAATTAAAGGGCCTATCAGGATACATAAATTCTGTAAACTGTTTCTCCCCAGTTATCTTCAGCTTGCAGCTCACAGTCTGATTTGAGAGAGTTAATTCAGGGGAGCATCTCCCAGGGATAGAGTATTTGAAGCCCAAGAGATGGTGCTGTCTTCATGTGCTTAGATGGTTAAGCCTTTGTATGAACTTCTGGAAATGAAGCACTGGGCACATGCAAATATGCAGAATATCAATTCCAGTGTGCCAATAATATGATCAATAAAAATAAAGGCTAAAAATTGGAAAATTGACAACCACCTCAGGGTTGAAAATTCATAGCAAACAACAAAAAAGTATTCTCAAAGTCTGCCTATTATGGACAAAGACAAGATACCACAAGTGAAGTTTGAGTCTCATTGGCAAGGACAGAAAAACAGCTGGCATAAATTAACTTGAATGCAGTATTAAACTAGAATTATTTCACTACAGCTCCTCATCTCATACAGATATTCTACCACACTCACCATGACATGCTGCAAATGTATACTAGTGGTTGCAGCAGCGAGACAAAATGAGTGTACTCAGTCAAAATCCTGGAAAACTGACAGCCAGGGAAGACTGAAGGAGTGGTGAGGAAACAGCAGCTCCACAAGGCTATTTAAGTGAAAGTCCCTCATTAATGAACCTTTTTATTATGCTAGTAACGTGGCCTATGTTATAACAAGTAGTTTTTAATCAAAAATTAAGGAGTGGGAAAGATGATCTGTCAGTGAGAACTTTGAAGAGATAGCTTAATGCTCAATTAGTTTGATACTGAAAAAAAAAAACAAAAACCCAAACAAAACAAAACCACACATGGTTGCAACTGAAAACAAAAGCCAGCTGGCTGGGGAGAAGATGCTATAGGAAGGCCACAACTACAAAATCAAAAATAAGATCTTTCTAAGCACCAAGCTCCCAACCAAAAGATGGAGGAGAGAGAGCAGAATGCTGTGCTGAAGGTTGCTCTTCAGTTGCCCTACTTAGGTAGAATTGGATGGTAGTTACAGCTGTTTTCAGAAGTGATGGTTAAAACTAGCCTGCAGCAAACTTCTTTTCCTACTTGCTTTATTTCTATCAGACTTTTCTTATCTGTGTGGTTTCCTTCTCCTTGCTCCCACTCAACCTGCAATGTTTGATTTCCTAGCTCCAGAAGTAGCTGCTAATATTTTGGTAATACAGCCTCTGGTGTGAAGCATATAAAAAGACCTGTAGGCAACACTCACCTTTAAGTTACTACACAAAGGAACGGAAGAGGCAGGGTGAATGAGAAGGCAGCACGATGCTTTCCAGCACTGGACAGATCCCTAAGAAACCAGTTTATCAGGCAGCCAGATTACATTTTAGCTCAGAAGAGAATGTAAAAACATTTTTCAATATTCAAACCTGGAACCTATCCAATGCAGAACTCCTGCTCTAGAAGGTGGCAAACCCAAGCAAACTGGTATGTGCAAGTTTGACCTCAGGGTTTTCCCTTGCTATGGGGTGCTTTGGGGACTAGGCAAGGGAAGTACTCTGGTACACCAAGTGAGAAACTGAAACCCTTTCAGACCAAGAGCTAGGCTGATATCCTTATTGGCAGCAGTGACTTCCCTGAGGAATTAGGCACAGGCAAGTAGCCAACAGAGGCTGCTGCCACTTACACTGAGGCTGGACTGCTATTTGAAACAACCTTGTATTTTGAGTCTGATTGCTCTTAATGTCACTTGCTCTTAATGACCCCATTCTCTTGATCCAAACAACAGCAACAAACCCCTTACAATTCCATCTTTATTATGATTACAAGCCAAATCATATTGCTTTAAATCACCTCGAAGAGAAGGCATTAAAGACCTCCAGGGAAATGAAAGAGCAGCAGCTGTTCCCGGACAGACCTGCAGACAGAAGCGAGCCCCTCACGGCAGCTGCCCAGCAGGTACCGCCACCCCTGGCCATGCCGCTGCCCAGGAGACTCCACGCCCCCAGGACACCAGGACACACCCCGGGGTGTGGCAGCCTGGCTGCTGTACCCATCCGCACCTGGAGTGTGCTCTGAGGTCGCTTCTGCAGCACGCAGGCGACAATTCCCTGAAGCTAAGGAGAGCAGCGCTATAAATAGAGTATTCCCAGTGCCTCCACACGCACAGTGCCACTATGCTGCTTTAACTCTTTTATCAACACCGTACACAAAGAGCAGAGAGGAAGCAAATCCAATAGGGGCAGTGCTTATTCTCATCCACGACCTTGGAGAGAAGAGTGGGCTCTGCCGGGAACAGAAGGGCCAGCAGGCTGTGAGGTCCTCACCACCAGCAGCTGCCATCCTGTTTCCATACTCACTGCAGAGCTCTGGCACCCTCCAGCGAGCCACAGCCCAGCTCCTGTGCAGCTCCAGGACCATCTCTGTCCCAGCAGAGCCTTGCAGCCAACAGCACGGCCAGTGCTCAGTGAACATCACTGCCCGTGGCTGCACACACAGCATGGAGGCTCACATGGAAACCACGGACACTGGACATCCCAGGCCCAGCTACAGAGGCCACTTTTCCACACAGGGACATGACCAGTCTTCCAAGGGGCAGCAGTGGGGCGCTGCATACATAGGAACTGGGCATCACTTACCAACAGCTTGGCAAAATACAGTGACATCCCCACCGACAGAATGGCACACGAGAGACTGCCCCTGCACCAGGAAACCCTTAAAGGGGAACATAAAGACATTGCACCTATACTTCACTTGAGAGGATGGAAAGCTATCAAAGAAGAATTAATTTTCATTACCTGGTTAAATTATATCCCTGCCAATCCACTTGCTCAATCTCTAACTAAGGCAAAAGTAAAGCTTTATCTCACACCAGAAAAAAAGACACATACCAAACCATGAGGTTCAAGAAGTTTGACTGTACCTACAAAGCTGACTAAGGAACTCTGCCAGAGTGAATCTCAGATCTCTTAACACCCAGGCAACTACTCCCTCTTCTAGACCCTACTAACAAGGGACCTGTCACTTGCTGCTTTAACTCTCAACCTTGGCACTACAGAAGGACCTGGCTCCTCTGAGAGGAGCCCAAACAGCAAATCCATAAATAATGCTGTTCATACTGCCATGGAAATGTGAGAATTTCAGATGGTTTTCTCCAGCAAGGAGCCGAATTATTATCTCAGAACCCACTGATATGAAAATATGCTCTTTTTTTGGAGCATTCTGTTTTTTCTCAAAATACTCATGCATGATAAATACTCTCAGGCATCAGTTTACTTAATTTTCTTTCAGGACAGAGCTTGTTAGAACCATTTCAGACTCAGCATCAAATCTATAATTCTTCACAGAAACAAGCCTGTCTGCCTCACTATTTATCTGCTGAAGATTTTGTTCTGTTATCATCCCCCACAATGACTTACAGCTATATTTCCTGCAGACAACTCTTGCACAACAAGTGCAGAGAGCCACCCGCTCAGATCCTGTACCTCTCCCTTTCCTGTTTACACTACTCCTTCTCAGAGAAAATGCCTGCCTAGGCTGCCCACAATAGGATGTTTGGTAACAAGACTTTGCCCTTAGCCCTGGCAGAGAGCTAGAAGGTTCCCCAAATGAGTGTGTTTCTGAACTAGGCATATATTGCCCCAAAAGAACAGAATTTTTTGTTGCTGTGCAAATGTGATACTTTCATGGTGTCACACCAGCATTCTTTTTCACCCACTGTGTTATCAGAATGTCACTCCAGGAAAGAGAGTACTAGGAAAAAGCAGGGAAAACTGCTGTTAGGGAAGCGAGGGATGGTCAAGTTCAGAAGCACAGGTGAGATGCTTGCCTTTACATGGGATTGATAACCCACATTTCAGCAATGCACAGAGCAGCATAGATACAAGGATAAAAGGTAGAAACAAGACAAACATTCAGGCTTTTAACTGGTAGATCCAGGAGGACTGAACAGAAATGTTTTTGAGAGGACTGAGAGCAGGTGCTACAGTTCTGGACTGGTCTCTTACAGCAGCCAGTTCTTTTCAGTGGCAAGTACACACATGTATATATTACTTTACCTTTTTCCTCCCCTTTTTTGTACTTTGGTTCAGCTTCCAGCCTAGTGGAAACGTATTGTACAAACCCCTGCTGTGCTACAAGTCTCCTTTTCAGTTCAATTAACGAGCCATAAATAACACGATGAAGGTGTCAACAAAGAGCGTAATTTATCATAACTTGTCAGAGGAGTGATTCTTAGGAGGAGAACGCTCATTCACAGTCTGGTGTAACACACAAAGATTTATTCCTTGCCTGGTACCTCCCTCTACTCCCTTGGCCTGCCAAAATTTATCTTGTGCTGGAACCCTCACAGGTGTATCACTTTGACAAATATGCTGTGAAGTCTGGTATTCATCACAGGCAAGTCTTTGTTGGGAAGGAGGCCGGGAAGAAATAAATTTGTTTTAGAAAGAAGGTGCTTGTGATTCAATGTGCTCAGGGGTATGGGGAGAGGCAGACAGGCTCATTATTTTTAACCTCCCTGTGTCTGCAAGAGGAGAAAACAAGGTAATGTAGTTGATGTGACATTACAGTTCCTGACTTCATTACTTGCTGCCTGGTTAAACAAGCACCTAGGCAATTACTACCACTGCAGTCTTGCTTAGCTTCGCTTTTGCCTCACTCTTGCCTCCAAGAGGAAGGGCAATTGATGGCTGCCAGTGCCTTTTATGGAGGGGAATTTTTCTCACAGCCAAGTCCTTTACATAAATTTAAATTCATCAGCTCAAAAGCAGTTCTTAAAAGGCCCAACTAGACATGAAGCTACTAAAGCCATTTTGGACACCCAAGGCAGCACTGTAAGCCAGACTGAGGCAGAGGAGAGTCTCTCAAACAAGATTGAGATCTGGCTTTACCCCCATGCAAGGGTAAAAAGCTAAATCAGTCTCACTGCTCCAGATTTACACCACTTCAAAAGCCAACTGCAGCTCTGTGTCTTCCTTGTAAACATAAAGTGCAGCATTTACTGAATGTGGCCTGAAACAGAGACTCATAGATCCAAACTGGAATTTTCAGCATGCAAGAATGAAGGCAAATTCAGCTGGACCTGAACTGGATGTCTGCAAGAAGGCATGCTGCCTATAACAGTCTGAACCAGGCATGAAGATTTATCATTGCCAACAACTACAGTTTGACATTCTGAATGCAAACTGGCACAATTCACAATTCTACCAGCGCTGAGACTAAAGGCAACTTGAAAGTAATTCCTTTTTAGAGTGCTAATATAAAAAACCCTCCAAACTGTCATACTGGAGAGGTACATGCCAAATAGTCTTTTAAGTGTGATACAGAAGAAGGAGAAAGCACAACAGTAGAACATTAAAAAAAAAAAAAACAAACGCAAAACTACCTGGATATGATAGAAATATTTGCTGGGGGGGAAAAAAAAGTCAAGAACAAAGCATTTTACTCCTTGATCTTTGGACTGACCAAATAATGTTTTGACAGTTAATGTCAATCCTCTAACCTATTATCCTACAGGTTTGAAAAGTCAGTGGGCTTCCCTACCTCTCTGAAGAACGTGCAGCTTGAGGCCCTTCCTCAGCAAAACTGCCCATTTCTTTTAAGCATTGAAATCCTTATAATTAAATAGTTATGTTAATTTTGTGCTTTTGAGATTGACCTAGTACTACCAGAGTGTTTTTATTCAAAAAAGAAAATGAGCTTTGTAGTGGCTGCAAAAGCCAGGCACAAAGAAAGGCACAGGCAGCCTAGAATTGTACACTTGCAAGAAACTTTCATCTGCCTTTTCCCTTACTTTTTTTTTCTTAAGAGAAAGAAAGAAAGAAAGAATTTTTGAAACTTGGAGCTGACAGTCTCTTGGTTCAAGAAATACCTAATTAGCATTACAGCAGCAACATGCTAAACAAATTAACTGCTGTGGGGTCACAGTAGCCTATCACTGACACAGATCCAGGCAAGCATTTCTTTTGCTTTGTTCTAAAGGTTGCCCTGGTTTCTTTGAGTCTCCACTCCCTCACATAGTTTACTACCAGTTTCCTACAGGACAGAGTTGTTCCACATTAGAAATACTTCTAAAAGCAATTAAATCTAAGAAGCTGGATGTAGCTCCTGGTTCTTACCTAACACGATTTAAAAATCACTTGGCAGACAATTTCAGGAGAAAAATTGCTTTCCAGTGACACAGCAAGGGCATCAGCTCCTTATACACCTCTGATAATTCAGTGTTAGGTCATTTTCACCAGGGTTCAAGCACCTTAGTCTAATTTTGCACAAGGCAAATATGCTCCATGTTAGCATATGACAACATGTAGGATCCTGAGCAAGGATTTCTAGAGAGAGCCAAAAAACCCTCCAAAAATGCCTCATTGCAAACTGCTTGAAGACACAATCTGCAAAAATATTTGGATTTGCAGGATACATATCAGGTTCATGTAAATATGCATAGGGATAAACATGTGAAGGATACGTATGTACTAATGCCTTTAACTGGAAAAAAAGTGCCCCACCGTGTTCTAAGAAAATCTTTTGATCAGAGCACGTTATCTCTCAGCCCCCTGTCAGACTTAATTAAGAGAAGCACATGCACAACACATGCAGGGCTTAGGTCCCAGCATGCCTGACACAGCTCCAGAGGTGGGTGGTAGATCAAGCTTTAGGCCACTTCTCTCTCCTCCCTGATCCTGGTGCTGACTGGAGTCCAAACTGACTTTTGCCAGAAGTTACGGTTGTGGCTGGCGCAAAAACAAGAACTGTATTTCATTTAAGGATTGGAAAATATTTTCCATTCTGTATTGGAAGAAAGATGAAAGTCTTGAGAATGTTGCAGAGTGCTTTCGTAGAACAGTTGACAGTCTGGTAGCCTAAGCAGATACCTGAGACAAAGGTGCCAAACCAAGCAGAACTTGGCCTTGAACTTCACCAGCCCACATCCTAAACTGGCTATAGCTACAGAGTTAATTACCATCTATATTTAATCCAGTGAAGGATTAATCATTATTTCAAGTGGTTTATTCCCCAAATCAGATTGAGTGGTATCCCCCCACACTCCAGAAATCTCACTGGCCATGCTCTCAGGTGACAAACCTTTTTATCAGACCACAGATTATGATGTGAAGATAGTGTCTAGCAATCAAATATTGTCTATTATCTTATATCAACATTCTAGGTACATTGACCCATGAAATAAAATCACATTTGCAAGAAAAAATGTACATTTACACACTGTTGTTTATATACACGTACATGAGAGGCCATTTTGTAAAAGTTGAAACAAGCTCCTGTACACATCATGATTGCTTTGAGCTCTGTGTATCTGAACTCATCCGACTTCAGCACAGCAGGAACAAATACATTTACTTGTAAAACAAAGGCTGACCTGTTTGGAGGTGGACACAATAATCAATCCACTTGCCACAGAGGCAGTAAGTGTTCATTTACCATTATATGACCTGTAGCAATACATACTA
Source organism: Buphagus erythrorhynchus (assembly GCA_013400855.1). Taxonomy (NCBI): domain Eukaryota; kingdom Metazoa; phylum Chordata; class Aves; order Passeriformes; family Sturnidae; genus Buphagus; species Buphagus erythrorhynchus. Next base: position 19,770 of record VZTT01075284.1, on the reverse strand, counting down.
TGTCTTTTGCCAGCAGGAACCTGGCCAGCTGCAGCAACCACAACTCTGTCAGCAATCACTCACAACCATCCTTGGCAACCTTTTGTTTGCTGCTTATTAAGGTGACTTTATAACAACAGGATGGAACATTTTCTGGAGACCATCCTTCAGTTCTAAGAGATAATGTTGATGCTGCTTCAAATCAGCATTTACCATTAAACTTCCCTGTAGATTTCCTCTCCTGCATTCCTACTCCTAGTTCAACTTTGTGCCATATGAAGAAGGCAGCCCTTCCTCCAAGCAGGAAGGAAACCCTCTCTGCTGTCAGGGCCTGCATTTTGTATGGCTGTTATATCCAGAAAGGGCTCCAGAGAACACTAAATTCGTTTGGAGTGCTGTAAGGGAGCTTACTAAATTGAGTAAGGGAAGTTCCTAAATTGAGACTGAGATGATATATATGCAGGAGATCACAATTTTTTCCAAACAGTACTGGAGGCCTGATTCCCCATCTCTGATGCCAGCAGACCTAGCAGATATTCCTACAAATTTTTAATAACTGATTAACAACTTAATTCCTATCTAATTACTAATAGAACTACTATATTAGAATATGTAATTTTTTTCTTTTTTATACTATTAACCCCATACAAGGTTTGATGACAGACAGGATCCATTAATCATGCCATCAAAAGCCAAGTGTCTCTGGTTAGTAACCTAAACACAAGCTGGGGCAGGGCCTATCAGCTGCTGCATTAATTACTTCTTGAATGTAGGCACTGTCAGCTGCAAGTTTCTAATGCAGCATTTTTTTCCCAAATACATCACCCACCTTCAGGGGGAAAAAAAGTATACTTCTGCAAAATTATAAGCTGCCAGTAATCAAGTAAAATACTCTATGCCCTACCATCAATGTAGGCTTTACCTGGGACTCTTCCAATCACCAGGAATACAAAAGAAAGCCAGACAGGCAAAACACACTGATTTGTGATACTGCATCACAATGTGCACTTCTGCAGACTAATTACAGCAGTACAGTTGAGACTGGGTCCATTCCCATATTCACAAGCCTTATTTACAAATTACAGCTTCTCTAGAAAGCTGTGCAGTAATTCCAACAAGCCACTTGTTAATCATAACTCCTCGTTTACTATAATTTGAAAAAAAAATCCAGTACAAGAAGGTCTGCAATCCACAGACTTCTGCTATAACTGAAGTGCTCAGGCACATGAATACTGCTCTAGAAGCACTAAAAACACTAAATATTGCAAAACTAATTCATCTGAAGCCTCAGATAAAGCCTTGGCATTTTTACTTTCTTGACTGCATTTACATTTTTAATGACTAAGATTTCAATAGATTTTCTTATAGTTTTTATATAAACAATTTATATAATTTTAAATTAAGAAATTAACTTTATGAGGAGTGGTTTCAATTATTTTATTGTCTTATATAACATCTATTAAATATGCTTTTCCCAAATACCAATTTAGTCTTATCTCACAATCATGCCAGGGAGTGATTTTAACTTTGTTTTGATTTTAAGAGTGTTTAAATGAATGCTTCAGCTCAAGGTTGGTTTTTGGGTTTGGGGGTTTTTTCCCTTCTCTCTCTTCACTGATAATAATCGAAGACCAGCCTCAGGTATTTTATTTACAGATCTACCTTCTTCATGAAGCACAGAATCAGATCATGGTCTTTTGCTTTCTTCCAGCTACCTCATCAGTCCATTGTTAATTGGAGCTATCCAAGTCTTCTCTTTTCCCACCCCCAGTGGTGCCTTGTCAAGAGCTGGGGGAGCACCTGGTCCCTGGCACTATTTGCCTGTCTGAGCTCATTGGAATCTGATGCAGGGAGAGCTCTGTGGCAGGGAACAATGCTTATGGCCACAGAGGAGTGCTCCCTACATTTTTTCCCGTCATTATCTAGAAAATACAATTACTTAGAAATTGAAACTGTGGAGACTCATATTCATTTACTAATGTGGCATTTACGAATGTTACACAATAAAAACTTACAAGTGATATACAAGCACCTGTAAAAGTGTGGTATTAAAGCCCTTATGATCTCTCTCCTCTGTGTTTTACAGTTACAAAGTCCATCTCAATTCTCATTGAGGTCAAGATGCTTCAAGCTAATATACATCATGTATTTCCCAGTTTTTCTGAGTTATGAATGTTGATGCCAATATTAAGACTGAATGCTAAATTCCCTTAACAAGTAACCATCTGTGAAATGTTTCTCTGCTCAAACAATGTATTGAAAGTGATTTCCTAAGAATAATTTTTTTCCCTGCACTGTCAATGAAGGAAGAAAAAGAGGTATTTTTTCTAAATGACGCCTAAGATAAAAAGCAGGAGCAAAAAAAGGGAAGAGAGAAACTTATCTAAAAGACAATCTTGAGAAGCAACACATGGGTATATTATCCCAGGGCCTCCTGGCTTAGCATTGGATAGATCCATACAACTGATCAATCCTAGCATTATCAGTAGGAAACAGTAAATATAAACCAAATCCAGACACACAGTCCCTTGCACATGAATTATGTACCAGTCCTACACTGGTTCCAATTAGACAACTGAAACTATGGAAAGGTTGGAAGGGTCAGATTCAAACTATAAGCACGAACTTTTTAGGAGGGTAACAACTGTCTGGGGAAGAAAGAAATGCTGCCATGCTAGGAAGATGTGTTTTTACCAGCTGGACTAAGTCTTCTGTTGGTATTGTTTAGGAAGCAGTCACTTAGTAGCAGTATTTCACAATAATTTTACCGTGTCAACAATCTAAAGATGGGACAGGTCACAAGCAGCATGAATAAAGAGGAGAATTCAAATGATCACAAGTTGGAGAGCAATATGAAATGAATGGTAATTCAGCAAGGATGAAGGCAAAACGCTCAGCTTAGGTGGTGTATGCAGCTGCAGAGGGACCCTTTAGGGAGGATCTTCTGCTTCTAAAAGCATCTGAAAGAAAGGTGCTGCTTGGCTGGAAAGATCTCAGAGGAGTAGAAAATATGGACATAAAGAAACATTGAAAAAGCTCTTTGATTCATGGTCTAGATACCACAAGACTAGATAAATATTACATGAGCCTCTGGATAACTGAGAGCTTGCTGAAGTGTCATCACCTTTTCCTCCCTGACACCCAAAGACAACACTGCAAATACTGAGCTTGAACTTGAACAGAGCAAATTTTGACCAGATGTCAGAAATACCTGGCATGGATTACCTGAACAACTACAGACTGTTCATCTCTGGAGTAAAGGTAGGCACACATCTAGTTAGATCTGAAATGATTTCCAGAAGAAGTTGCGGCATTCAGGCCCAGGAATGGCTACAGTAACCTCTCAAAGGTACCTCCTGAGTGTACTCACTATTACCTTTTGTGTTTGCCATGGAAAACAACACTGGAGAGAGCACTAACCTACAAATGATCCTAAAATCACTGCATCTAGATACATGGCTTTTTAGAATAGAAATGGCTTTCATAAGTATCTCTGGGATTTAAACAAACAACCCAGAAGCTGTTTTGTCAACCACTGACTATTAAAAAACTAAATAAAGCAAGCAGATGCTCTATACCTTGCAAAGAAATTAGTAATTAACAGCATGGCCTTCTAGCCATGTGCAGGACCAATTATTCAATTACCCATGGCCAACTGTGAGCTAACAGTATATGGATTTCCTGCCTTATTACACACAGTACCACAAACTCCATTTGCTGTAACACTCCTTCCTTCATTCCTCCTCATGTCATTGTGCAGTTATAGGTCTGTACATCTCTACTCCAGTGCAATCCATCACAAGAGCTATTATAAACACTAAAATAATTGTTAACAGTAACAGGACAATGAATAAAGCTTCCATGCACCTACAAACAAATAGAAAGCAGACATGACACAAACGTATCTATCCAGATGATGTGCAATTCATTTTTTCAGCTGAGAAGTATCCCCGTCAGTGGTGTAAATAAACAAATCAGAACCCAGCTAACTTTTACAAGAACAAGGGATGAAAATATTGTACCAAGGCTCTCCTACACTCTTTCTTCCAGCAGCTTAATTATTTTATGCACATTGCACATGAGGATAACTTCCTTTGATATGTGGGGGCTGCCACTTTTGGCACTGAATTCCAAGCCAGTGGCATCAGCAGCTTCTGAGTGGCCATGATGGATCCCATAATGACAAGGAAGAAAATCTTAAAATAGAAGTAGATAACTGTTGAAGGTACTATAAAAGCTAAGCACAATATTTTTTAAGTGCTTCTTAAGCAAGGATAAGAGCAGTCAACATTTTCAAATGCACCCTTATTTTTGCAAGTACTTTAAGAGCCTGAGTCCCACAGAAAATCAATGGGACTTGGTGCTTGTTTGCACAGCCTCATTCAATTCAAGTTAAGTCAAATTAACTAAAGTGAAAATTACTATGTATTAAAGATCATTGAATTCTTTGAAAGACTCCTCATTCAGAAGCAAAGTGGCTTTCATTAGTTCTCATTTTAATTAGTTTTACAAGTGCTCTAGTGTTCATATTGGCAAAACATCAACCTTCAGACTATTTGTCCCAAAAGCACAAAGACCCAGATTAGAACCAAAATAATGAGAATAGAGGTTTACAGAACTCTTAGCAAAAGCAAACAAATATTGCAAACAGTGGTTTTATCAAAGACAACACGGCAATTACTAGTTAGATTGTTTTCCTGGGCTGATATCACACCCCCAAAACCCAAAACAAAAAAACCAGAACCCACTGAGAAACAAAGAAATCCCAAAAATCAATTGAATAAACAAATCCTTCACACCTACTGTAGGTTCGGAATAAGAGCGAAGCCCACACACACATATTTCCTCCTCTGTTTATGTCCTGAATACAAATTCTTTCAAATGCAATTACACTTTTTACTGCCAAGTTGGACCTTGAAATCCTGAATGTATGACAATATTTTTCTTCTGAGTGTCATCCAAAGGAAGGGAAGGAAGTGATGGTAGGCTGGGGGATGGCATAAGTGATGTCTGAAGTTACAACTGAAGTGACAGTAAGATGTCTCTAAATGATCAAGTGAAATTGTCCCGTAGGTATTTGCATTGCAGGGCTTAGTCTTAGTCAGGATGGCAACCTTGCTTCTCTGGGCAACAGAAATGAACAGACAACAATCAAGACCTCAGTCCCAAGGAGCCAAAAGCCTCCCAGGACGAGGGAAGAACACAAAAAAGCAGAAGTCTACCTTCTGGTGCAGAATCAGACTCCCTTCCTGCACTTAAGTGATGTGAGTGGTTCTACTCTTAGTAGTGAGCTACAGGAACCTCACAACTTGATTTCGAGACAATTTTCTTGGCATTTTTCTTCAGAGAGGAACAGCAATAAATACAAAATTACACCTTCAAACATTCAAAGGAAAACACTCTAACTTTCTTAGAAAACAACAGTCAGGTGGGACCAGCTGAATGACTATGCAGTGAATTGAAGGGCAGCACTGGGTAATTCTATATCCTGTGTTAGATATGATCTTTACTTCACCAAGCAAAATGAAAATACACAGCAGAAAATGTGGCCCACCAACTGTGGGTCACAATGGTAACAGCACTTTAAATATTGACACTTCTAAAGCCAAGGTAAATTAAACAGCAGCTATTATTGCATGAAAACGAGAGGAGAAATGTTTCTCTGTGTGTCTCCAATGGCAGAGAAAGAACCAAAGAACTTCCCTTAGTACCCTGTAACTGTGTATCTTCGTAGTGGTGCAATGCAAACTCTCAAACTAGTAGTCAGTGTAGTAAAATCAACCAGGTCTCAGGACTCTATTTTGCCAACAGGCACTGCAGCAGAGAAGTATTCCTCTTTTAATGGGCTTATCATCACACAAAGTTTCACACGCCTGGGAATTTAGACTGAGCTAAGACCAGCCCACTTTGTTAGTACATAATCTATTTGAAATTATTTTGGTTATACCAAATCTACCCAAGTTAGAACATGTATTAATGATCATGAAAATTGCAACTTAACTGAATAACATGAAGTAAGAGATTTTTTTCAAAAACAACCTCCGAGTCTACATGTACAATCTGCATTAGCTTAAGATGCTGAAATCCTCAAGCTCAAATATTTACTGCACATAGGAGAATCCAGAAGTCTTGTTCCACAACTACTTGAGAATCACTTCAAAAAACAAACCATCACAAACTCATCAAGACTAATTGCACATGCATGATTTCAAGTTTTAAGCCTATCTGAAACGCAGCTATTACGTTGCCTTGCTGCTTTATTACCTCTGTCTAAATGTGTAACAATGACATATCTATTATGCTATTTTTTTTCATTAAACCTGAGCCATATTTCACTTCTTCACTAGCAGGGATGAAAAAAACCTACTTAATAAAAGAAAAAAAAAAAAAAACAAAAAAAAAAACAAAAAAAAAAAAAAAAAAAAACAATCAAAAAAAAAAAAACACAAAAAAAACCAAAAAAAAACCAACAAAAAAAACAAAACCAAAAAAAACACAAAAAAACAAACAAAAAAAAAACAAACAAAAAAACCAAAAACAAACAAACAAACAAACAAAAAAAACAAAACAAAACAAGCCCAAACAATCCCCAAAAAAACAACAAAACTGCCTGGGGACATTTAAGCTGAATTTCAAGGTAAGTCTTCTTGTGTTCCTTGCCAGAAGGAAAGAGGAAGCAGAAATATCCAGTGAAATATGCACAGCCAAACAGAATGAAGAAAAATCCCCCCAGCTAAGATCAGAAAAAGAGCAGAGATGTGGAAAGATGAAAACATCCAAACTAAAACAACATTTAAAATATATTATATGGAGTGGTGACTTATGTTGCCAAACATTAATTCAAGTAGATGTTTCTGTTCCTGCTGTCGTACCTCTGTTCCTTTGCCTGGGCCCTCCTTTAAGTAGGAAAACCTGGAAATATTTTTAGCTGACCCACCCTGAGGGAGAAGAGAGACTGACTTCTCAGAAGTTGGCCATTTTCAAATTTTTTCCTTTCCCAGCAATTTTGTTATTAATGCATTGTATATGACAGCAACAAAACCTTTCTTAGCTATCAGGTGATTTTCTAAGAATTCTGCAAAGATTTGCCCATGCCTCTACATAAAATGTAGCACTTCCCTATGGCTGCAAGGACAGCCTTGCCATTGGGTAGGAAAGACTCTTACTGAGTAAGCAAGATGAGACTCAGATCTAATCCACCACCTAAAAAGGACTAAAATAGTCTAGGTTTTCCTAGCTGAAAAACTCCTGGAGAATGTGATATCTAACAAGGTAAAAGCAAAGACAGCACAAGTTGCAAGATTTAAATACTTCTGTCAGTGTTATCTGATCACCAGGGCACAGATCTGTGCAGTTCACAATAACATGGGATCACAGATTTGATGGCATAGGAGGTTACATAGCTACAGAAATAACCAGGAGACCTACAATTTTCAACAATGTTTTTTCCAGATGTACACTCTGTATTCCAGTCTGTTTTTAAAAAAACAATCAGTTCTGCTCAGCTGTGGCTTCTTCCTTCCTCCCTTCACATTTAGAGACCCTTATTTAGTTATTTATTTTTGATAATGAAGTCTGCAGGCATCACTGTTCAAATAAAATCACAATATCCCCACCATAAATGCTGAAGTCTGGCACTTTCTTCATTGACTAGAGAATGAGCTGGCAAAGCTAAAAGCTTAAGCCAAGCTTTTAAGATTTTTCTGATTCCTCTCTCTCTCATTCTCCCCCACCCCCTGCCCCATTAAATCTTGGAGAAAAAGAAGATTAGCACAGATGGATGAAAATATTTTTTCCACTTCAGCATTTGCTGTCACTATTCAGTGCTAAGCAGGTTCTTGTATAGTGTCACTGGTAAGGATGGAAATTCCTACACTTCTCTTAAATATAATCACCTCGCCACAAAGCAGGAAAAGAAGAAAAATTGGCTATTTATTTTGCCTGGATTGTGTGTGATTTATCCAGCAGAACCTGTAAACATCATAACGCATCAAATTGATGCGTTGCCTTTCATCAAAGTTCAGCTGGCTGCTTCTGCACCACACCAATCTGTTCCTGGCTCACTGTGCCCAGCCAGTAAATTGACCTGGACCCAGCAAAGATGAAAATATGCAGACTTAGAGTAATCCCCCTTGCTGAGCATGCAGGCACATGGTGGGATTAACCGGGGAGGGAGCACAGGGGGGTGGCTGGGGGCTGACGGTCACCCCTCCTGCTGCAGCTGCAGGAGGGATGGAGGGAGGGATGGAGGGAGGGATGGAGGGCTATAGGCACAGCACCTGGGCCGGCAGGAGGAGGGAGCAAGCCAGGCCCCATCAGCTCCCAGACATTCAGAGCTGCACACTCACTCACACCCTCCTTAACAAGTGCACGAGCCAACACAGCCACAGGAATCAGAGTGCTGCCTTCCCATAGATAAACAGGTCTTGTACCATGAGTAACCAAAAGGGGAACAACGGAAAAATAAAATCAGCATGTTAATTTTACACATTCCAAATATTGCAACATCAAATAAATGTAAACCAAGAAGTAAACAAAGCCTTTCATCCCTGACTGGTAATTAGAAAATAATCAGCTTGCTAATGACTTCATATTTCTAATAAACATTCAGATTACAACTGAATTCAGTCATAGATGATCACTCTGCTTTCACAAATCAGAGAAATGGTCATACTACAGATTCAATGTAGCAACATTAAATATCTTCAAACCACTCTCATCTCCAATAGGGGAAAAAAAGTAGCTGCTTAGGCAGTCACATAAGGATAAATTACTATTGCCATAAACAGCCAATGTTAAGCTGTACTTTGGTTATTTAATACTATTAAATAACTAATTAATAAAAGAAAACAAATAATTTACTTAAAAAATACGGTGTGATAATTAAGCCTGAGTAGTAACCACATTTCCTCTCAGCTGGAAAATAAATGTTTTAATTACGAACAGTTCTGCATAAAGAGAGAGAAATCCACTTCAGAAATCTCTACATTTGATCTAAACTAGCTTTGTCATTCACAATGAGAGTAACTTGAGCTCTGAAGCCCGTGGATTACCTGAACAAACAAAACAAAAGAAGCCCATAATATTCAGGAGCTCTACAGGCCATCAGCACACATGGACACTATGACATTCTGCATCTTCCCTTTTCCTGATCTTCCTGTTGAAATCCTGATTCCCCCAATTCCTTACAGCCCATTTCTTCTAGCTCTGAAGCCTCTTTAGTCTGCTCTGATTTTACATAGGATGAGAACCATGGAACTTATTTTTAATGGATGCAGATTATCATCAAGGCAGGGGCTATATATGCACCTTTTTTTTACTCTGTATAAAATCTATGCCACTTTAGTTTCTTTTTGTAATATAGAAACTTCATGGGGACCTCCCCAGTTTCCACCACCAACACAAATCAGGCTTGGATTTGCTACAACATTCTGACTTTTAGAAAGAGAGTAAAAGATTCTTCTCCCATTTCCTTCACCCTTCCTTACCAAGGCCAAAGCTGATTTTTAAAGGTGTCCTGAGCAATCATCTAAATCAAGGTTCAATTCAAATATATTTTGAAGCAGGTGCATAAAAAAAACCAATGGCAGATCAGGGTTGAAGTGCACAACTAACACAAACTGCTCTTAAAAATATCTTGATGTCAGCTTAGGAAGAGCTGTGTATTTACATAGCACTGGGTTGTGGATCTGAACAAGCTAAATGTCTTTTAACTGCCCAGCTGATTCCAAATATCCAAATATTTTGGGATTGACTGAAATTCAGTGTTTTTTCACATGACAGAATTTCCCAATCCTGGCAATCAGAATTCAACTATGGTAAACTAGTTCCTCTATAATTTAAATATACAAAGATAATCAGAGATAAAAATCCATTAGGTAGGAAGTTATTGGAAGCATATTTTGCAAGTATTTTGCTAGATATTATGCTTCTCTCAATGCATCTTTCATATATTTACAGATCACAGACTGTATAGAAAAATCTTCTAAATTATGAGAGATTCAGGAAATCACATACTTTTGCATATGGAATTCAATAATTACTTTGCTTCCTTGCTATATTATGTGTATTGAACTATAAAACACCAACTAGTTTTAAGAAAAGTCACATAGAATTCTCTCTTTCTGGTAACACTGCTAACACTGGTCACCTGGAAATATATAATTTGAATTTACTGGACTGTAAAGTACCACTGCTCTCCAAGATCGGAAAAGATACTGGAAAAGTTTCTAGAAGCTCAGTTACAATCTTTATCTGCATGTCAAGATACAAAACTGTATTATACTTATCTAAAGATTTTGTGTATTTAAATTATGATTTCACTAGTGTTTTAAAAGCAAAAGAATTGGGTTACCCTCTGTATATTTAAGAAATGAAGATTCCAAATGTGCAAAGAGCAACATTCAGATTTCAGTGGATAGTACATATCACACTGGTCCAAATGTGCAACAGTGAAAGCCTCAAGTGTTGAGATAAGGACAGGGAGAAATCATTCACCATTTACCACATGGGCCAAACACACTCACCCTCAGATCTTTGTGTCTGCAGAGCTGTTTCTCTCAGATATTCTCACTCCCCTCCCCATTTGCAATTGCTGTTGTTCAGGGTTTTCCTCTTGGTGGATCTGTTATCCCAGAGGCACAAGCATTGTGGCTGATGGGCTCAGCACTGGCCAGCAGCAGCTCCAATGGAGCCAGCTGGCATTGGCTCTTCAGACACAACTTCTGGCACCTTCTCCCACTACCAAAACCTTACCCCTCAAACCCAAAGCATGAGTAAAATAACGTCTAAATAATCTTCCAAAAAGACTTTCCAGCAAATACAGTAAAGAATATGCAAAGTTCCCTTTCTGCCTCTGGCTCCAGGTCACAACATGATCTCAGAACAGTGGGATTATAGAGAACAGTATGTATGCTCTTTGGCAGAATCTACTTGCTGAAAGAGAAGGGGGAGGAAAAAAATATTCACTACCCTCACTTTCTTCTGTAAATGCTCATTTCCCATGAGTCTGGTGAAAGCATGTGCTTAAAGAATCTACACATGGAATATCAACACAAACAATTCTACAGCATAGCTCCACTACATGAATTATTTTTAATATCAGAAGAGAAAGAATAAGTTTTTCTCAGAGAACAGTGCATCCTCAAAGGCAGTTCAAGGTCATATTTATTATATTGTATATACTGTCACATAGCTTCACATTATTTAATATAACAATTCAGTATCTATTTAAGATATTACATGCTCAAAGGCTTTGAAAAGAACTCTATCCTCTAAGGTAGCAAAGGGTAAATAATCCTATTTACAGCCAGACTTCCAAAAGTCTTTACCCTATTTCTGTGTCAGATGACTCAACTAAAGAGCTTCAAGTTTTTCCTTCAGATTTTACACATTTAAGAAAATAGGAAAGACTGTTCCACCTACACACCCTTCTAGCCTGTGATCAAACATTCTCATTACATCCAGGCAATTTTAAATGACACTATAAATAGAAGCAAGCTTTATGCTTTCTCAGTACATAAAACACTAGCTGCCACTTAAAGCATATACGTTGGAAATAATTCCTTTTATTTGTTTGGTCTGAGTCTGCATAAGAGTTATTTTTAAAGGTCTTTGTAGCATAACAAGTATTACTGTATTGTAACTTGTACTACACCCATTTCCTACCAAAAAAAGCAATTTCTCAGTGATGGGAACCCTGTGCATCAGGACACAAAAGAAGTAAGTGAAAAAAGAAAGCGGATTCCATTATTAGCATCCTAAGATGCTATTAGATGTCACCACATCTTGCCCCCTTAGAGTCAGAGTTCCCACGGTGAGCAAGAAGCTCTCCACCCCAGCATGAACTCCTGTGTTTTGGTTATGTCCTGCAACACTCAACTGACCCCATCTGTTCCCAGGGGTATGTGCACAGCCAGAAATGATCTCTGAGAAAGGCACCATGTCCTGCTGAACAGCAATGAAGACAAGGGTCACCCTTCTGTCACCCATATTCAGCAGCCTACAACATGCAGAACCATTATGGATTTGTGGCAATTACGTTTTTTCTCTATCAATCCCTCAAGAAGTCAGCTTGAAAAAAAAAATTAAAAAATTAAAAATTAAAACCTTATTAAGAGTCTGGAAATGAGTCAATGGGTAAGGAGTTCCAAAATTCCCTTTCCACAGAGTTCTGCTCTTTACCATGTATGTATTCCTCATACGCAGGCTTTGCCTGCACTGTTCACTGCACAGACTTATTCCACATTTCCACATCACTGTTTTACATCTTTTCCATTTCTGTCATTCCTTTGCACTGAATCTTAAATCACACTGATTTATTTTGCCACAAATCATAACAAGGACAACAACAAAATCGGATTTCACTGTGAACAGATTTAAATTAATTTTTCAAGGGATTTAGACAAGCAATTCTGGTAGCACCTACTACAAATGCTTGCCAATAATTAGAGATGTTAAATAAGAGCAACCTATTCTCTTCAAAGTGCTATCAAAAAGAGGAAAATACTTGTCTTCAGGAGACCTGAGCCAAACCTGGTTGTGCACATCCCTTTGCTCTGTCCCAGGACATGACAGAAGTGTTTTTTGCCTGTCTCATCTCTCTTCCCAGCAGAACCCCTTAAGGAACTGAAGGGTGCCCACCAGATACCACCACAGATCACTCCAACTCCAATATCAAGATCTTGCCTTGGACATAAACATTTCTGAAGTACATGTTCTCCCACACACTTCTCAAAGGTACATTTCAAGGCAACTTTCATTTACTTATGCGAGACAACAGGTTTCTTTATGACCTTGGTATTACAGAATCATCAAAAGGTTTGAGTTGGAAGGGACCTTAGAGACCATGCAGTTTCAACCCTCCTGCCATGAGCAGGGAAAGGGAAACCTGTCCCTGGGTGTGCTTGAACCCCCAGTCTTTCAGTTAATAGCCCATGTTTCAACATTTCTGTTTACAGTTGCTCTCAGGACATATTATATTCATTGTGTGCTCTGGCTGGCTAATAATTTAATCAGTAGTAGCCAGTAAATGAGTAATTTTCCACCACTGCAGCACTCTAGCAATAACTTATAAAAATACCTAAGAAGCTGAAATGCAAAGCAGACTGCCAAGCACATATTTAGGAGTGGGAGTACTCCATAATGAGATCCTTACTGACTAATACATGCCCATTCAGAAATTGAACAGCTTTCAGAATCACCTTAATTAGAAGGGAAGATGGACTAAAATACAATCTCTCAAATAAGAATTTCACCTAACTGAGGAAATAAAAATTTTTTTTCTCTTTAAATGTAAGCATTCATTATTGACTTTGTGTAGAATAGTTCATTTTTAGGTGTAAATATGAAAAGTCCTAGAAGGATCATCTCATTAACTTCTTCCAACACAAAACCAAAATCATAAAAAAATCCTGCTACTTAAAGATCTTTACAAGAAAACTGTTGGCTATTGAGTGCATCCAACAATACTGAGCTGAATTTCACATCTCATAAGTCACTGGGATTGAAATATTATGATTGCAGGACTTTTGTCACAAGAAACATTACCTGAGAGCCATCCCTTTACCTGTCTACTGAATTAGAATACAATGTAACAATAAATGCTTTTTGCCTAACAGACACTGTGTGCATGTACATCCTAAAGTTACCTAATTAGTATTTTTTATTTTTAACAACAACACATTACCTTTGTGCTTGGTCTAAATTTATCTGTACAAATTATAAAAGGCTCTTATAAGAGGCTCACTCTTACTGGAGTGTGAGAGTAAAAAACCAAAATAGACACTAGGAAACAAAGAAAAAGTGGTAGGTGCTTTCAAGGACAGCAGAGTGGCACATCGATGGTGAGGGATAACTGTAGTGGAAATAATTTGAGAAGAAACACAATACCATTTCTTATTACAGTTCCTCTATAGTTAAGATTCACTTTACCAATAAGTCTTAGGCTTCAAGTACCTACATTTATAGTGCTTTCCACATGGAGGAACTTCTGTTCTCCACTACCATTATAACACAGCTTCCTAAAGACCATCCAGTGTGATGTCAAAACTGGGGCTTGACACATGACTGAGTGACACCTGAATCACAGCACCTGTAACCAAGTCCTACAACACAAATCTTCCACTGTAAATGCTCCCAAGCATGCAACTGGATTTGCTTCTCCCCATGATTTAGCTTAGTTGTTGTTTTAGTGACTGCCAGCTGTACAGCAGCTGTCTCCAGACACCATCAGTATCATCACCCTGTCACTTTCACCACTACCTCACTCACCAGCTATTATAGCACAGAAAATGCTACTGCCTTAACACAGGCTAAGATTGCTTTCCAAGAGCTCTGTCAGAAATTTCTGACTGCAGTCACAGAGGGGAGTAGGAACTTTCCCCTCTACTATCACCCCCCAAAAAGTTAGTTTCCCATTTTTAAGCAATTGATGCAAACTTCGGGAGAGGGGAGGGAAGGGGCATCCCTGCTGATCCCTGGAAAATGAGCTGTAAAGGAGACTTGGCATATTCTAATCTTTAGATCATGCCCAGAAGCATTTGGTCTGGGGCCCAAGAAGGTTTCCTACAGCATTTCTGGCTTTGTCTCTAATCTGCTGGCTGACCTGGGACAAGTCACCTACATGATAAGATCTTTGAAAACACCTGTACCCATCACAAAGTGATGTGCAAACACCTGCAACTGCTCCCCTGGTAGTACCATGTGGTGGATATGTGATACACGGCCTTTCAGTGACAGACTTACTCTTTGGATACAAACTAGAAGGCAGTTGCTATCAATCCTAGACCTAGGAGACAACAGAGTGCTTGGCAGGTGAAGGTGTCAGAGCACAGCTGCAGTGTTGGTCCTTATTGATACCATCCCACACAGCTCAAGCAGAAGTTGGTTGACATTTTTGGTACAATTTTTTCTTGTGTAGACCCTGACAGAAACACCTTTGTGGGAAGAAGGAGACTAAGCAGCTTGTGAGATTTACAACTCAATCATCAACACCCCAACAGGCAGTGTTTCATCAGGCACTTCAACTCATCCTCCCCTGCAACTCCAGCAGAAAAACCTCTTTGGTGCCATAAAGATATCAGACTTTAGCAAAAGCTCCGCTGGGATTTAGAGTATGTAAGAGTTAGGTAATTTCAGGTCTTTATCAGTAGATATGATAACATGATACTGTCAGGACAGAGCATCTCCCTGTAAGAGAAGAGACTGGAAAAAGTCCAGGTTTTCAAAGTAACAAAGGAAAGGAGGGTTATAAATATAGTTGAAAGAAAGTAAAGGAAAAAAGGAAAAAGGACAACATGAAAGGAGAAGAAACACGTAAGAATAATGACTTTTCAAAACTTTTTCTGGGTTTGTACTTCCCTGTTCAGAAGCACACAACTGAGACAATGTGGCTGGTTCTGTGACAATTGTGAAAAAGTAAGCCAATCTGAGCTGGTTGTTAGCAGCTGGAGCACTGCATCTCAGATAAATGACTGTCTGCCCCAGGTATGGCAGCAGAACTTCCTGAACCATTCCTGAGAGGTTTGCCAGGATTGCAGCAGCTTTTAGCCATCAAACCCAGCAAGAAAGTCCTCTTCAATCTCCTATCCCTGTGGTAAAAGTTGACCTTGGAGAAGACTACCTTCCTCATGCTCTCTGCTCCTCATGCCAAATCCATCTTTCCTCCTGTCTCAGAGCTAGACATGTTGTCTTATTTAAGAGTAGATAAATCCAACGCTTTTACCCAGCACAGTTGTTCAAACTGATCTGTGTGGGTTGTCACACCTCCAACTGTATCACTGTGTCTAACTCAAAGTGGTATTTTCAGCCTGCTCTGATGGTTGCCAGGAGTCCCAGTTTGGCTTCAGAGCTCTCGTCTGTCTCTCCTCAGTTGAGCTAAGGGCCTCCTGTGAGGGAACAGCATGTGGAGAACAGTCCATGCCTGTCCCTGTGCCTACTTCCATTTCCAGGCAGCACATTCACTGAGGCAAGTTTTGTCCCTCAAGTATTGCACCTGTTTCACCTGGTACATTTTATCCCCCAAGAAGAAAAACAAACATATGACACCCACAAAGAAAGTGTAAATAACAACCACCACCATATTAGTACTGCTGACCCACCCTTTCCTACAAAGTTCCGAAAAAGAACAATCTTTTGCTAATTTCCCACTTCCACAGTAAAAGGAGCCACAGAGAGCAATCCTCATCAAGCGCTGAGGAAGAAAGCTTGGGAAAAAAACCCCAAAAAAAGAAGGAACTGAGGAGGACAAAGGACAAAAAAAAAAAAAAAAAACAAAACACATAAAACTCCTTAAATCCTGAGAGAAAGGACGAGACATTTCAGATCAAGGAAGAAACAGAGTCTGGGGCCTGCTGACCACTTCTGAACAACCACACATGGCCAAGGAAGTTTCTTTCAAGGGCCAAACTTCACTAAGAGAAAAGTAGCTGCATGTACAGAACGACAGGCCTAGGTAGGTCAGTGGGTCAACATCCATGCTCCAAGGCTTCTTGTAAAGCATTCCCTAATCAAAACTTCCTTCTGTTTTCAGACTGCACTTCAGTTTCCTTTGTAAACACCCATATCATCATACATAACAAAGTATGCTATTTTCAAGCAATAGAACAGTATGATTTCCATGGAAATAGCAAGGAATTTGGCAAGGTTGTTTGATAGACTTTGTCTGGTGAGAAAGTTTTTGAGAAAAATAAGACATAATTGAATCTCTCACCACTAATATATTGTAAAATTATCCATATTACCTTTCCTGTTGACCTGAATAATCAGGACCCTCTTATTTGGAGACCTGCCCCTAAAGAACTTATTTATTGATGGCAACATGCCAAGGCTGCATTAGAGCTAACCACTGTGCCAGTGCAAGTGAATGTCTGCCTCAAAGAATTTACAATACTGCTTTTAAGACAAAGCATTTAGTATTCCAAATGGAGTCAAAGCTCCTTTGGGGATGCCACATAAATTTCTATGAGTTACTGCAATTTGTCATGCACTTGTGATTTTAACCTTACACTCCAAATCACCATGCTGCAAGACAACTTCTACTCCCAACAAGTGATCTTCACACATTGCTTCACACATCACTACTCATTCTATTACAGAATACCATGCCAACTACACATGGGGACTGAGATAAATACAGGTCAGATGATTCACCCATGGCCACCCAGCAGATCAATGACCAAGACAGCAAGAGAAGCCCCAGGTATCCAACTCTGCACACTCTACTCTGAGCAGCCCTGAACCTCTCAAGGGGAGAAGAGAACCTCACAGGCAAGATTTAAATCATTTGGAGATAACCTGCAAATAACCCATTCTTACACAAAAGTAATCTATTCAGACATCTACTTTTATGAAGATACAGGCTCCTCTTTTATTTCCTTTAAGCTTCCATGAAGACTTCAGCAGTCTCAGCCTTATGGGACCAGGGATTGGCTTGTGGCCACAGATTTCATGCTTGGTTTCATGAGCAAAATCTAAACAGGCCTTGATTGCAAAGACCATTGTGAGCAGCTGAGTTGCAGATGGATTTCTGGGGAGGGCAAGACAGGCAAGAATTTTAAAAACATAAAAATCTATCAAAGATTTAGAAACACTTAAGAGACTAGAAAAGCAACTTCCTGTATCACAGTTAATGTTTCAAACCATTTTTCAGCTGGAAGAGCACCCCTCTAGTGTTAAGAGCTAGTATGCTTGTGCCACTCGACTGATGGAAAACTGTAAAACACATGAAACCTGCAGAGATCTTTTACAGGAAAGAAAAATAAGTTTCCATATGTAGTGCTGGACTGGGGCAGTTTTTTAGAATTTTATAAAAATAAAGCCTGAAAGAAGGTAATGACATTAGCTACACATTAGTCTCCAAACATTAAAAAAACTGCCACATAAGAGCAAGCTTGAGCAGCAACTCAGCAGTTTCATTTCAGAGGAGCTTAAGCAATCACCTCAGGTTCTAGTGCCAAAGCCCCATGTCTCAGACCAACTAAACAACAGTTTAAATTCATCAAAAGCAGGCATTACATTTAATGGGATTTCAATTAGTGATGGACCAAAATCCAAGCCCTACAATCCTCTCAAAATGTAAACAAGCCTACAAATCCACAATTAGGCCTGTCTCATTTTGAGATCAGAACCAAGTACAACAAACAGCAAAACTATATCTTGCATTTTTTCCAGATCTGAACAAGTCCCAGGGCCAAAAATCTTTGCAGTTCTTGCAGGCATATCACAGAAAACAGCAGAGGTGGAAGAAAAAAATAAAAGAACACATGTGTATAAAATTAAATTAAGAAACAACAACAATTATAATGTTGAGCAGTGACAGTCTTTTGGTACAAATACGGCAGTCACTGATGGATATCAGTGTCCTATGACCTCAGAGCTCTCAATACTTGAATCAATCATGAGAACACAGATCCATTTTGTTTGTAGCTGGCTTTTACATTTGGCCACAAAAGGAGACATGCACATGCAAAATAAAAACCTTAAGAGAACTTTTGGATAATGAATATTGTGGGCAGAGAAGTAACAGATGGTAGAACAAAACAATCTAATTTAAAAAAGACAAAATTTCCTTATGATAGTATAGAACTATAGAGGTAGAGAAAATGATTCAAAAGTAGAGGTGTCAAACAAAGTAGGGACAGCAGTGGATGGTGCTGCCAGAAGGTGTGGCCCAACTCCCTCCAGAATCCTTTTGTGTTTCCATAAACATCACAGGGAATGTTCCACTGAGCCAGCAGTCTAAGCCACAGCTCTTCACAAGTATTTGCATTCAGCAAGCAGTAAGACAATGCACATTATCTGAGTCATGAAAACACCTTGTGAATTTTTAAGCATACACAGGCAAAGTAAGAAAGCCCCATGGAATAATTTATTGCACTAGAGATAAAATTACTGACTTTTATGTCA
>VZTT01075283.1:8924-42672 GCA_013400855.1 Buphagus erythrorhynchus | reverse complement strand
ACAGTCTACATAGTCGCTATATATTTGCTATTTCATGCTACATATTTATTTAAATGCAAATGCAGTATTGTCACAATGACTTTCCTTTGTTTTCTTGGGGACAAATAGTCCAAAGTTAAGCATAATAATCATGTTTTTACCTGTGCTAAGTAAATCCATGTAAATGAAATTTATCTTTCTGAACAGAATCTGCAGAGAGGAGCATGTGGAGCTGTTGAGGAGAGTGTGTTTAAATTAACAGGACAGACTGATGGATCACTGTTGAGCTGAGTATGTGTAGTCCAAGAATATGCCTAGTCATCCCAAATCAATGACTGATCCCAGAAATGAAATGTGCACTGTACCTGTTCAGGGGTGCCCCTGTCTAGCATAGGAGCCAAAGGAAAAGCCACACCAACATCAGGTATGCTCTGATACACAGTGCTGTTGCAACTGTTAGATTAATTCTTTATTAAAAGCTATAATTTTAGCTATAACACTAATTTTTTTCCCTAAATAATAAAGGATATATTTTCTTAAACATTTTGAACATGCTGATTTATTCTCTTGTGTCTAGATTGCATGGGAAGGCTGGATATATGCAGTAGTACTGAGACATAAATTCCTCTAAAAACATAATGACTTACCAGGCTCTTCATCCATAGAGCAATTTAAAATTATGTCTGGTACAATTTACAGCCTGTGGAAAAGAGGTAGCACCAGAAAAATGAACCATTTTTGTCATCCTGCTTTGCTAGTTTTGAATCAGAAAAACATTTGAATCAAAGAACATTTTTGGGTCTTGGAATAAGATCAATGTAAAAAGCATATTCAGTTTTACATCAAATGAAATAATCTGGCAAAAAAACATCCTTATCCATTTGGTAAGTGGGATTGTAAGAAAAAATGCATACATTGCTCCTGTTGGACATATATTTGTGAGCCACTTACTGCTTTCATCATTTTCAGTTTCTTTTAAATTTAAATAGCTGCAGTCTTTCATATCTGAGATCTTTTCTGAGGCTCCTAATCACCATTATGTCTGCATTAGTAGTTCAAAGATCTAATGGTAAAGTTCATGAGACATGGCAGATAGTAATAAGAGACACGAACAGAGCCAGTAGGAGGCACCACAGCTCCACTTTTCTTTGTACCCAAAATAATCCATGACTAGAACTTGGATTATTGGACAACTGTTTTATCAGTGTGCTTTATATTGATATAACTATACTCGGGGCTTGCAGTCTTAAAATAATTTGAAGTCCACATGTTTTGAATATCTTTCTGGGTTTTGCAATTGCTTTGCAAGTGATTCTGGGAAACGTCAGGGGAGGAAGAGAGAAAGTCTAAAGTTCAACTTCTAATTTTCTTCTGGTCTCCCTCCTGGCAGTCACACAGACAAAGAAAACAAACGTGTTTGACAAGGTTAGGATGGTTGCCCACTTGAAATAACACCTGATTCACGNNNGAAATAACACCTGATTCAGGACCTAGCTATGCATCTACTTAAGTAGCATTTTGAAGAAAGTTTTCTTCATCATCTGACTTTGAGACTTAGACTAATATTGCTGCTAGAATACCAGTTATTCCATAGTCAGAGTCATCTAGGTATTTCTGTATTTCAAATCCTTACTCCCTTTTAAAATCTAAACAGCATGATTGAGATATGTTTACATTTTAACTCCCCAGAGGTGATGTTACAACAATAGTTGTCACAGTGTTGTAGATGGCAATGTTATAAATTCAGAGTTATAGCAAAGTGTCCTTCCCAGGAGAATGCTCGAATCCAGCTGAAGCCTGACAAACTCCCATTGATTTCATCCTCATAACAGTATTTCTCATGAGGAGTCATGCAATTCAAATGTTGCTGCAGTGAGATTTGATCACTGGCAAGTGGTAATTTTTTATTTGATGGAATCCTCATCATGTATATGTTTGCAATTATTTCATCCATAGTAATTTCCAGAATAACTCAGCATTTAACACATTGACCATCTTGAAAATATCTGTTGTCTTGCTTTCTGGAAAACCTGGCCTCAGGCTGAAGCCTTATCACAAGTCTATCCCTGATTACCCCATTGCAGATCTCTCTGGAACTGGACACTTAGGGGCTTCTTCTACAGGTCTAAAGTGCACTAAAATGTAGCAGCTCTTGAGATAGTTTAGGAAGTTGAATGAATCCAGTGACCATATAATATATTTCCACATGAGTTGGTTTTCTATTTTCTCAGCTGGTTTGGTTGATATCTGTTATACGTTTTTAAAAACCAGCTCAATTTCCTCTGCAGGATTTGTAGATGAACATTTGAACACCAACTCACTCAATGCACTGACCAGATTCAGAACAAAAGCAGTAATTTGGAGACTGCTCTGTAGGCAGGTACAGAGGAGAGATGGATTGCCATGAGGTGTGTAAACCATGGTCATTCTGGAAAGGTACTACAACATGCTGCATCAGCTGCAGCTCTCTGCACACCAAGAGCTTTGCCTCCACGGACAGTTATTGTCATCATCAGCAATAACAGTGTAAGAATGAACAATTCAAGCTAAACCATCACCTGCCAAGAGAGTTTCTGCACACTGTCTGCCACCTTCCCTTCCCATACTGTACAGATGGCCGAGATCTTCCTAGAGTTGTTACGGGGGACACATACTCTGTATCTTCCTTTCATATTCTGAAAAATGCAGACCATAAATGAATCTAACTTTTTTCATGTACTAGGAGGGGTTCTGTCTTATCATATCTTGTTACCTTTTAGTCCGTCCTTTTTTGGTTAGATTTCTTTTTATATGTTTGTATAAAAATATATTTAAAGGGAATTTTGTTGTTTGTTCAAAGGACACCAAGACTTCCTATCTGTTTCTCTTCAGATAGGGCTGAAGAGAATAGCCAGGACCCATCTACCACAGTCTTTTCAGATTTGCAAGCCCCAAGACTGCTGTGCAACACATAAGAGAGCAGAAATTGTACATTTGACTAATCTAGATATTGCTATTGTTATTATGTTTCAGATTCTGGTAATATATTTGCAGAAAAGTCATAGCCATGAATTACTTTTCCCACAGAACTGTTGGCTGAAAAGTATGTCTAGAGATCTCCTAGTCCAACCTCCCACTCCAACCAGTGAATATTCCCCATATCAGCAAGTCTTGGGCTTGTCTAGTCAAATCTTGGAAAGAGGGATTGAACTAGCTGATCTCCAGAGGTCCCTTCCAACCCCAACTGCTCTGTGATTCTGCATAATAAACAAAGTTCTCAGAAATTATTTCTGTAAATCACATGTCCTAGGTCCCTGGGTATCTTGAAAACACACTGTTTCACACTCTCCAGTTTCCACAGAAGCCTTTTTGAAATGGGAGAACAAAAACTGAATCCACTATTGCAGAGATGGATTCCCCATGACAAAGTAGAGGGGTGTTGTCTTTTTCTGCAGTCTGCAGACCATAATCCCCAGAATGAAGCTTATTCATAGTTTCCTTTATTGCACTTAGAGCACGTTCTTGGCTCATAGTCACCCAGGAGTCTACTCTACTGACCTTGCCACCAGGAATTTCAAGTCCTTTTCAGCAAGTCAGTGGCCAGCTCATCATGTCTCATGAGTGGGAATTCCCATCCTGGTTACAGGTCTTTGTAAGTCTTGTTAAGCTCCATCAGGTGTCTGTTGGCCTAGTTCTCAGATTTCACAGGGTCTCTCTGGGTTGGAACTCTGCAATTCTTTGTGTTGGCCACTTCTCCTAATCTGTGAATTCGCTGAGATGGGTTTGTGTATCACCACTCAGGCTGTTTCTGAGGACAGCAAACAATGTGAACCCCAGTGTTGATGCACAGACTACAAGACTACTCTGCTTGTCACCATCTGCCAGCCAGACATTCAGCCATGATGACTATCTTCCATGCCAGCCAGTCCAGACAGGTTCCTAGCAGCCCATTTGCCCTGCTCACACCTCCTGAGCTTACAAGTGGGAATACTGTGAGATACAGTGTCAAAAGCCTCACTGAAATCAATGCTCATTAAAATCAAGGCTCTCTCCTTATCCACATTGCCAATTATTTTTCTAAAGAAGGCCATGGCCATGGGGTTGGTTAAGCAAGAGTTGCTCTTGATAAATCTGTGTTGACTGTTCCTAATTACTTTCTTGTCCTTCACAAGCTTGGAAATGGATTTCAATAGAATGTGCTCCACAATTTTCCCAGGGACTGAATGGAGGATGACTGGCCTATAGATCCCTGGGTCCTCCACCTTGCCATTTTTGGAAACAGGCATTGAGTTAGCTTTTTCCACTTAAAAGACTTCCCCTGTTTGCCAGCTCTTTTCAGAGATTATAATAATATCGCCATCACATCCACAATCTCTGCCAGCATCCCTATGCAAATTCCATTCTCTTCATAGATCACAAGCTCAGCTTCTCTAAGGAGTCCCTAACATATTGTTCCTCCACTACTTTTTGCACTCTCCCTTCTAAAATTCAGCTGATAAATATGGAGGTCTAGAAGAAGGTTTTGTTTACCAGTCTAAGTAAGCACTGAGTACTTCAATGTTTTCTACATTGTTCATTGTTACCCCTCTAGATATCAGTGCATCCCTACTTTTTCTTGAGTTTTGTTTTACAAATAGCATGACTGTAAAGTCCCTTATTATAATGCTAAATGTGTCTTATATATCTGAACTCTAGACAGGCTCTGGCCTTCCTGATTTTGTCCCTAAGCACCTAGGCAATATTTTACCTTTTTTTCTAATCCACATACCTTCTTCTACCTCTTGTATATTTCCTTTTATTGTTTTAGTTCAGTAAGATTCTGCCTTCTTAGCCAAGCATAACTTCTGCCAAAATTCCCAGCCTTCCTTCACAAGAATAGTTAACTCGTGAGATTTCAAAAAGTTCTTGAAAAATCAGCCAGTTATTCTTACTAGAAAATAGATATACACAACTTAAACTGGAGATTACATGTATCATGACTTGCCTTCATTTCCCTCAAATATTAAAAAAGCTTTTATGAGTGGTAGAAACAATATTCTGTTTAATTACCCAATTAAACAGCTTTTCTTCTTAAAATAACAGCTGCACTATACTTCAAATAGGCATATGTTACAGTACCAGAAGGAGGTACTGTAGTTATATATATAGGAAGAGGAAGGGGGGGAGGGGTAGAGCGTATGTACATTCACTGACTATAGAAAATTCTTCCTATCCTTATCAGATTTGGACAGAGGAGGGTTGTGCATTTAGCCCTTGCCTTCCCTATTTCAGGGGCCACATCACCCTAAGAGTTAGTCTGTTACTCAGCTGCCCCTTGAGTCTTGAGCTATCTGAACCCTAAGAAAACCTCCTACACCCTTGAAGGAAGAACCACACCTTTTCTTCTGTCCACGAGAAGCCTCCCTTGTTCTTGTACCTGCACAAAGCCTCTCTCCCTTTCTCCCCACAGCTGGTGCAGTGTTGTGCCCAGGCTGTCTGCCTGTGGAACACTTGGCATGCTGCAGCTGATTGCTGCTTCCCCATCCCAGAGAGAAACCCACCTCAGCAGACCTTCTAGGGCCAACTTGTTCCAGCTGCCACCTGCCTCCACTTTCTCACTGCAATATTCCAAACCCAACAAACACCTCCATAGCTGTGCAACTGCACCTTAACCTTAGCTAAGGAGTAATGGCCGTTGCTTCAGTAATAAGAGTAAAATATTTATGCTGCCTTAATTTAGAACTGGAAAATGAATTCCTGAACATTCCAAAGTAGTTGATATGGCTATTGTTTTCATCCTCTACACAGTGCTCTTGTAGACATTGAAAGCCAACATAACTAGCAGAAGATGTAAGATAAATTAGTATTTGTAAGAGGCAAGGAGTACAATTTCCTGCCAAAATAATAAAGCAATCATTTTGTGGTGATGGGATAAAAGCAGGATAATTAAACACTCATTTTACATGCCTGATCTGTTCAGTTATTGAGAGAGGAAAAACAGTTAGCTGATCCTTATTGTCACCTGGAACATGATGGTGTAAGCAGCATATGCAGCAAGAGAGAAAGTATGATGCAGCTGAGAACCATGTAAGGTGAAATCAGTTTGATTTAGAGAAGGAATTATTTGTGCTGCCTAAGAGATGTCTCTGATCTTCCATTTTGAATCACAAGAAACCATCCTGTTAGCAAAAACTAGAGGACCAACTGTCATTTTGGCAAAGACTAAGAGAGTAGATGGTGCCAATGTTTAGTATTATCTAAGCTGGGATAACATCTTCATACTTAGGGAATGTAGTACAGCATTTGAAGGCAAAGAGTTGTTAGCTGGAAACATATCATACAGAAAAATGTGATCTTTATCTGCTATAGTTAACAGGTTAACAGTGTGAGGTGAATTTGCATTTATATTAGCAGCACTTTTCCAAATATAGATCATAAGAAACTAGTAAGAAAAGTCATGAGGGAGGTATGAAGACTGGTCAGGGAAAATGGATTAATAAAAGGTAGTAAGTGGGCCCCTGAAGGATCATAATAAATGATAAAGGATTCTCCTGGCAGAATATGACAAATGAGGCTGCCTGGAGCTATTTTCTATTTAACATTTTTATTAGTGATTTAGAAATTGATTTGATATGGAGTGCATCAAAATTTATAGATGACAAAAGCAGGAGGATTTTTAAAGTCAATGCTTGGAGAACATGAAGGATTTACAAAAGAATTTAATGAGGATGCAAAACCAAGCCGGCATGTGGAATTTAGTGTTGCCACATGGAAGAGGTATGCTCAGAGAGATTGAAATATGCTTCTGGTGTTGTGAATTCTGTTCTTGACAAACAGCACCTTTCAAGGTATGAGAGGGTTCCTTACACTTTTGTGACTTATTTTAGTCTTGCTGAAGTTCCCTAAATGGTGGTAAATACTCCTTTTAACACCCCCCCCGCAGTGCTTATTTAGGTGATTATTTTCATTTTCATCTCAGTCTTATGTTGTTGCTGGATGTCATACAAGAAATATCAATTTTATATGAATCATGTTTTTTAAGCACTCACACCTACTATGCCCAAACATATATCTAGAAAATATCATAAAAGACTTTTCTATTTTAAATGCCTTGGGTTTAGAGAGTGAGAATATAGAGGAATTATGACAGATGCTGTAGAAGAAAACTGTCAAGTTTGCTCTCGCTCCAATGAGGAAATGAGATCCTCTTTTTGACTAGTTGATTTGGTAGGATATATATTAACTCTATTTTTATGATGAAGTGTTGCTTTAGGGGGAGGCTAGGCATAGCAGCTTAGTGCTCCACAAAACTGCAGGGCTTTCTTGCTTTAGAAAAATTACGTGTCCCAGTACAAAATACCTAGTGACAGAGCTGAATATGCAGGTTTATTTTGCCAACATTAAAATTTAACTAAAGGCACTTCAGAAAAGTTAACTTCTTATGATACATTGTGTCCAAAGTGTAGGATTCTCAGAACATCTGGGCATTGTGACTGCAACTCTTAAGAAAACAAGCCCTGTTACAAAACTTACTAGTTACCACATCCTGGCCAGGATAAAACCTTTGCATGAACTGACAAAAATAAACATTGAAATAAGATTGAGTCAAATTACAAAGTAAGACAGCAAGAAATGCTGTACAGCACTAGACAAGGAGCAGGCTAAGAATCCTAATTTAACTGGCAATGGCCCACAAGGGCATTTGAGAGCAAAGCAGATCTGAATTGCTTCAGATTCCATGGCAAACACTTCAGTTCAAATGTGTCCTCAGTCATAATTGATGTTTTTTAACAGGTGCCTCTTCAGAGCTTATTATATTCCTTCTGGATGAATAGACTAGAACAGAATATTTCAGTGGGACAGGACCTACAATTATCACTATTCCAACTGCCTGAACAATTCAAGGCTGACCAGAAGTTAAACGTGGTTATTAAGGGCATCCTCCAAATGCCTCCTAGACACTGTCAGGCTTGGGGCATCAACCATCCTCTTGGTAAAGAAATGTCTCCTAATGTCCTGTCTAAACCTCCTCTACTGCCATTTTGGAGCATCCCCATCCAGTGTCCTGTCACTGGATTCCAAGGAGAAGGGATCAGCACCTGCCTTTCCATGCCCCCTGCTCAGGAAACTTTAGAGAGCAACCGTCAAAAATGGTGGTATATCCTCTGTGATAACATATTTAAGAAGAAAAAAAAAAAAAAAAGTGATGTTGCAGATGTAATTGCAGCCAAAGGAGAGGGGAGTGAGAACATGTGAGAGGAACAGCTCTGCAGACACCAAGGTCAGTGGGCAAGGAGGGGCAGGAGGTGCTCCAGGTGCCAGGGCTGAGATTCCTCAGCAGTCTGTGGTGAAGCCCATGATGAAACACCAGACCCCTGTATGGAGGGCACAGGGATGCAGAGATCCACCTGCAGCCCGTGGAGGACACCCATGCCAGAGCAGGTGGAGGCCTGAGAGGAGACTGTGACCCTGTGGGAGGCTCATGCTGGAAAACAGAGTCCTGACAGGGATCCACAGACCCATGGGGAGAGGAGCCCACACTGGAGGAGGTTTGCTGGTAGGACCTGTGATCCCATGGTGGACCCACACTGGAGCAGACTGTTCTTGAAGGACTGCATTCCATGAAAGAGTGACCCATGCTGGAGTAGTTTGAGAAGAACTGCTGCTATGGCATGTACACATATTGGGGAAGTTTGTGGAGAACTCTTTCCCATGGGAGGGACCCTACGCTGGAGAAGGGGAGGGACTTCTCTACCAGAGAAGTGGCAGAAACAACCTGTGATGAATTGATTGTAACCCTGATTCCTGTCTCCCTGTGCTGCTGGAGGAGAAGGAGGGAGAGCTGAAAAGGAGAGAGAAATTGTGGGAAGGTGTTTTTAAGGTCTCATTTTACTTCTCATTATCCAGCTCTGATTTTGTTGGTAATAAATTCAATCAATATTTCTAATTTGAGTCTATTTTGCCTGTGCCAGTATTTGATGAATAATCTCTTTCAGTTCTTATCTCAACCCCTGAATCCTTTGTTATATTTTCACTCCCCTGTCCAGCTGCTGAGGGGAGTGACAGAGAGGCTTAGATGGGTGTCTGGCATCCAACCAGGGTCAACCTACTACACCAGTTCCAAAGGGTATAAACACAGTGGCTTGTAATCACATTAAAAGTTCTCTTTTCCATGTATTACTATTCCTTAATCAAGGATCTGACATAGAGATCTCAAATCAGAGTTACTGGTTCCCAGTGGAACAGGGCTGAAATTGATATTTACGAGTTCAGATAAAATTTACAGTATCTCCAGAGATTAACAGAACTTGCAGCTCTAATGGCAAGTGGCTTTGGAGATCTCTTCTCTGCAGGGCGCACTGTAGGCATTTATGCTTTTTAAGGGCTCATGGAGTATACTTCTTCCTTTCCATTTAGACATCTTTAAATATTAATTCCATTGTTTTCCCCTTGTTTTCGTAGCTGAAATTCAGTTAATAGTGTGCTATACTGGTGACTTTTTCTGAATTAGCCTTTATAAGCTGCTTCAGAGCTGTCTTCTGTCATGTTTCCCCAAGCACAGGCAAGGAGGAATTATAAATTCATTTATGCTAAGCAATGCTTTCCTGCTGAAATAGCACCCACAGGTTTTTTGGGTTTTTTTTTGTGGATACAGGCAGAATATGGTAATACTCAATGTAGGAAAGGGATTCTTGTGCCAGTCACGTCCCAGCTTGCAAAAAAGGAGAGAAACCTTGTTTCTTCCTTCCACAGAAATGCTGGTGCATCAGGATGGTGGCAGCACAGTTTTTTCCACCAGCACTGGAAAAAATATTGGATTTACCTTTCCTCTAGTATGTCCTGAGAAGCACTTCACAGTGCCATCACAGTTTATCAATTATCCACAGTTTATGCTTTCCCTTCCAGCTCACCCAAAATCCAGAGTACCTCCTTCCACCTGGGGTTCCACCAGAGAACTACAAAATACCTCTAAGACGATAGATCACACTGAGTTTAACAAACATGAATTTCCACTTTTCTTTGGGGGGGGAGTTAAAAGTTCATGCAAAAAATGAGGATATAAACTATTACTTTAAGAAAGAAGTAAAATGTCTATTGTATAATGCACACCAACTTATTTCCAACCAAGCATAAAATCTTTTTAAAGCTGGTTTCTGTTCCTATATTTTCCGTGTCAGTAGTGATAATGCAGCATTGAAAAAAAATAATTGATAGACTAGAAATTTTGTTTGGTTGTTTTTAGAGAAAAAAAAAAAGGCCAAATTGAAAATTCATGTATAATTTAACAAAAAGGAAGAAGAAGGAGAAAAGGCATATAAAAAAAGGAAAAAACTGTCACGAGTGTTAAATGGTGTATGATAAGTTAATGTTGGTAATGCATCATCTTTAATCATAGTGTGGATGATGGGACTAAAGCAGAAACATGGAACGAGAATCAAAGAATAAGAAACTCATAAATGACAAGATTAATAACAACAACAACAACAACAAAAAAAAATCAGAAGTGCCAGGGTTGCCTTGGAAGCAATTAGTTGCCATCCTGGAAGGTTGTGCAACAATCAGCTTCTAATGTACTTAATGGGCTTAAAGGTCATTTCTCAGCCTCAACAATTCCTCATAATTCACTTCAGACACAATGCAAAAATCACTGGAATATTTGACTGAGTATTACCTGCTGAGGCATAAATGCTTCATTTCTGATAGGGTTTTTAGATAATATAGAGCATTTTTTATAACTGATTTGCATATAAATGTGTCTGCATATTGGGCTCAATGGGAAATTTGAGGGGAAAAAGGCATTTGTCTATCATTATGTTTTAAAAGTGAAAGATAAATGAGGGAAAAATGAGGACAGAGAAAGATGAAGGGAGGCATGAA
Organism: Buphagus erythrorhynchus; assembly: GCA_013400855.1. Classification (NCBI taxonomy): domain Eukaryota; kingdom Metazoa; phylum Chordata; class Aves; order Passeriformes; family Sturnidae; genus Buphagus; species Buphagus erythrorhynchus. The sequence goes on along the minus strand of VZTT01075283.1, from coordinate 31,857 downwards.
AGCTTCTTTCATAGCTATTCTATCATTGTAAATAGTTACATCCAGAGAGAGTCCATTCCCTTCTACCTCTGAGCAGGCCTTGGCACCAAAGCCTAAACTTAAACCCAAATTCTCAAGTTTATTTCTGGCTTTGGACCATGTAAAACCTTCTCACAAGCCTTAAACCTGTCCCAAATTTTTGAGTCTATAAATCCAGATTTGAACATAAGCTTGTCCGTACTGCAGAGATACAGCTCCCCAAAAAATGACTTCACTGTTTTCAAGATTTCTTTTGAGCCACTTTGGAAAATGAAGATGAAACATTAGTCTCCCACACATGCTTACACCCATTAGGGAACCAAGAAACCAAAACACTTATTTATCCATATATTTACTTTGGAGACTGGCTGACAACATATTGTACCTCGCTTGCCTGAGACAGTTACTACAGATGCAAATGCAGAAACCAGTGAGTGACCCAGGAGATGAGTGGAAGCCTTGGGTAGGCATAATCACTTCTGCAACGGAAAATAAAAATTTTTCTTATAAATACATTAATAGCAAAAGGAGGGGCGAGGAAAACCTCCATTCTTTATTGGATGTAGTGGGGAATACAGTCACCAAAGACAAAGAAGAAGCTGAGGTACTTAACACCTTCTTTTCCTTTCAACAAGAAAGGTTTCAAGGACAGCTTGAAACCTTAGCTCCTCATTAGCTCCTCAGCTAATAAATGGTGTCAGGGAACAGAACAGCCCCCCCTGTAATCCAGGAGGAAGCAGTTAGAGATCAGCTGAGTCACATAGATGCTCACAACTCTATGGGACCAGATGGAATCCATCCTAGGGTGATGAGGGAGCTGGCAGAAGAGCTCAACAAGCCGCTCTCCATGATTTATCATCAGTCCTGGCTGGCTGAGGAGATCCCAGATGACTGGAAGCTGGCCAATGTGGCAATCATCCCTAAGAGGGTGGGAAGGAGAATCTGAGAAACTCCAGGCCTGTCAGCCTGAGCTCAGTGCACAGCAGTTATGAAACAGATCATCCTGAGTGCAATCACACAGCACTTACAGGATGGCTGGGGGATCAAACCCAGCCAGCATGGGTTTAGGAGGAGCATGTCCTTCCTGACCAACCTGACTTCCTTTTATGACCAAGTGACCTGCCTGGTGGATGCAGGAAAGGCTGTGGATGTTGTCTATCTGGACTTCAGCAAGGCCTTTGTCTCCTACAGCACACTCCTGGAAAAGCTGCAGCCCATGGCTTGGACAGGAGCACTCTGTGCTGGGTTAAGAACTGGCTGGATGGCCGGGCCCAGAGAGTGGTGAATGGTGCTGCATCCAGCTGGGGATCATCACCAGTGGTGTTCCTCAGAGGTCTGTGCTGGGGCCAGTTCTGTTCAATGTTTTTATTGATGACATGGATGAGGGTATTGAGTGTACCATTAACAAATTTGCAGATTATACCAAGTTGTTGCAAGTGTTCATCTGCCCGAGGGTAAGAGGGCTCTGCAGAGGGATTGGACAGGCTGGGTTTATGAGCTGAGTCCAACAATATCAGGTTTAACAAGTCCAAGTGCCAGGTCCTGCACTTTGCCCACAATAACCCCTGCAATGTTGCAGGCTGGGGACGTTGTGGCTGGACAGTGCCCAGGCAGAAAGGGACCTGGGGGTGCTGGTCAACAGCCAACTGAACATGAGCCAGCAGTGTGCCCTGGTGGCCAAGAAGGCCAATGGCATCCTGGCCTGAATCAGGAATAGTGTGGCCAGCAGGAGCAGGGAGGTCATTCTCCCCCTGTACTTGGCACTGATGAGGTCACACCTTGAGTGCAGTGTCCAGTTCTGGGCCCTCCAAATTAGGAAGGACGTTGAACTGCTGGAGCTTCTCCAGAGGAGGGTAAAAAGGCTGGTGAAGGATCTGGAGCAGAAGCCCTGTGAGGAGTGGCTGAGGGAGCTGGGGGTGTTTAGCCTGGAGGGGATGAGGCTCAGGGAAGACCTTCTCACTCTCTACAACTCTGTGAAAGGAGATGATAGCCAGACGAGGGTCAGCCTCTTCTCCCAGGCAGACAGTGACAGGACAAGAGGACACAAACTGCACCAGGAGAGGTTTAAGTTGGACCTAGGAAGTTCTTCACAAAAAAAGTGATTGGACATTGGAATGGGCTGCCCAGTGAAGTGGTGGAGTTACCCTTCCTGGAAGTGTTTACTAAAAGATTGGGTGTGGCACTTAATTGCAGTTGACAAGGTGGTGTTTGGTCATAGGTTGGATTGTCAAGCTTGCATGCTTTCAAGGCAGAATAGCAGCTCGAGACACACTAGATTTTCCTTTACTTCACCCCCTCAAATAATCCTTCTATTGCATGAAATTCTTATCAAAGTTCCTATATATATATTAAGTTGTATGAGTCTGTGTTTGTAGATTTTTGCCATGAAGAACTATGAACATATTGTAGCCACATTTATTATTTTGTCTATTTTGGCTTTATTTACTGAAAAAACTATCTTTTTCTTTGATTTGCATAAAGTGCCAATGGCAATATTTTGCTTTATACCGGTAACCTGCAGTTTAAAAACGTGCTGTTTGATTTCCTTAGAAACTGTGGAAGCTGATGTCTTTTTATGTCCCAGACAGCAGTAAAATAATATTTTTAATGGCGATATTTATTTTGTCTGAGACATCAAATGACAGAGATAATTTTTTATGTTATTATTAGACACACATATGAAAATGCTTTTCCTTATATTTGTATAAAGCATTCTTTTTTCTGCTGTAATTGCCAGCTTACATTGACTCTTCTGTAGTGAGCTCATTCGGCATTTGTATTATCTCCTACTTTTAGATAAGGATAGCTTTACATAACTATGAAGGATTCAAGATCAGGTGGAAGGTTATGTTTAAATAATAAGAAAAAATATACATAATGCTGTTTAAGTCATGTGCACGACAGTGCACTTCATCTCATGAGACAGGAGTGAAATAAAAGTGGATTAGCACAATTCACTGGCAAAGCAGGAAGAGGGGAAATCTAGCATGGGGTGGCCATCCCACTCTGGGCAGAGCTGTGCAATCTCTCTGCCTGCTACAGGAGGTGGCTCATTGCCTGGAGAGGAATGAGGGAGCAGGCAGGGAGTTGAGTTGAAGCACAGAGAGGCATCTCCTGCAAACCCAGCTAGGAACTGTCATGTGGACATGGCTTGGATGATGTTCCCTTTACCCTCTTTGCTGGCTTGTGCACCTAGAAGAGACTTGCATGTTAGTCTCAGTGCATAACTAACTGTTGAAAGGACACTGAGGAAGGTAAGGTGAATCCAAGAGTCCTATCAGTTTTGTGCAAGGTCTGTGAGCTGGTCACTGGGCTCAGCCTAGCTCTGCTTCACAGTCTGATGCCACAGACTAGGCCACCACTGTCTGGGTTGCCTTATGCCAGTGATCAAATGGGCTGGGTTTAAAAACAAAAGAGGGACTCCTTTACAGAGCAGGAGCAATGCACCTCTCAGGGCTGTCAGTGGCAAGTGACAAGCTGGTCACTACAACCTTCCCCTTCAGGCAGCAGCAGTATGGGTCACTACAAGCCATGCAAAGCCAGCTCCCTTTGTATTGTAAATCTTCCTTACTGTAGATTCACAGGACTGTTCTAGCTTTCTGGTCCAAATGAATAAGACACGTAAGGTCATATTTTTCCTTTATTTGAAAAAGTTAAGGACCATGAAAACTCAAGTGCTCCTTTTCTGTTTTTAACTGAGCTGATTTAATCTTACTGTCAGATAAAATCCCTATGAAATCTTTCTACCCATACAGAGGTTTAAATCAGAAATTATTCTCTTTGCACAGTACTTTCTTCAGCAGAGTTTCAGAGGATTTGATGGATCAGACCACAGCCTTTTATCAGATGACATTTTCTGCATTTGACTTGCCAGTTGATAAATCCCTGCAGTACTTCCTTCAAGAGAAATGAAAGTTGATTGTTCCCCCCGTTGCCTTCCCATAGCCCCCCTTTCCTTCTCCAAAAAGCAATGTCATCTTGATTGATGAAAGTATCACTTAATCCTCCATCTCTCTAAGGTTTGCACAAGCTGTCCCTTTTTAAAACAAATATTGCTAATTTAGCATTTATTGAAGTAGCAGTTCAAACACTACAAAATTCATAAAGCACTAAATTGCAACATCTTTCCTTCTTTAAGAAAATGAAGCTGTGTCAAAAGGCTTAGCACTAGATGTATTATGTGCAGTTTTAAGAATGTTTTCTAAATCTTTAGGAAGTGCTATGCTTATAATATACTTTAAATATTTTATTTCATTACAGGAGGAGAGTCCTTTATACTTGGCAGAATGGACTTTTCCACAGAGGAAATAAGGAAACTGATAGTAGATCGGTTCTGATAGTAGATGTTCACGTGAGAGAATAAGAACAAAACATACTCTATATGTGTAGCAGCAAATTTTAGAATGACAAGAAAATGTTTGATACTTAAAATACCAGACACTAACTATGAAGTATTTAGCCAGATGGAACAATTACATAAATTTACTGAATTCAGTAATAAAAGGAAATAAGTTTATATCTTAAGGTACTGAGTGTTCCCATCCCATATGCAGTCCCATGAAATCAATAGGAGGTTCTCCTATAATTTCAGGCCTTTGAGATGACCTCTTCTGTGATCAGTTTGTTGGCTGTTGTGAACTGCTTTCTGTTCAAAAGCAGCTCTCACACTGTTGTTCTTGCAGGTTTTGCTCCCAGCAGCCTGGTGATATTTAGAATTGTTGCAGTAGTGGCAACAATTAAATAAAAACATCTGAGAGGTCCCAATATTACAAAACTCTAGTCTCATAGAATCATTTCCTGCTTCACCAGACATAAACCACTTATTTTTCTGTAGACATCTTCAAAGGGAAATGCTGAAACTTATTAAATAAACCATATTATTGCTTAGGATTAATTAGCAGATGGCTTAATGATATGCACTAGTAATTGCTACTGCTTGCACATATTTGATTATACTTTATTATCATAATTGTGTTTAAAATACATCATGGCCATTGATATTTCGTGTTATGTTTATAATTGGTTAACAATTTCCCTGAGAATTATGAGTTTTGCAGGGATTGCTATCTTGTTATGTTCTATGTCAAAAGGAATTGTAAGCAGCTTTTTTCATCCTGGTTAAATAAAGATACATTCAAAATATAGATTAAGGATAGCTATATGCAGTGGTTATAATGATCATTTTGAATCAGTTTAGTCCATCACACTTTCATAAAATTAATTCACTGTTTCATGAGTGTTTACAAATGGTAATCATCCTCTTGTCTGACTAGTTTTATTGAAAATGAATATTGCAGTAATGTCATTTTTCAAGTCTTCAGACACAGCCCCAGCATTACATATTGATTCACACTATGAATGAATCTGAGTGCCTAAAAATACTTATATGGTGGTAAGGAAAGATTGGAAAATATGATGACACTTCATTTCTTACAATAAGTTAATTTGCCTTTGGGTCCAGGACAAATATATTTTTTTAAATATAAATTGCATATAAATTGCAACAATTCTATTCAGTAATTCAGTTTTCTGCACACACCCTTCCCCCCAAAAAACCCCAAAACCAAGAACAAACAAAAAACCCCAATATCAAACACTTCAGTAAGGTATATTAAAGGTCCAAACTGAAGAATATAAGATTTACAAGAAAGATTTCTGTCTTTAATTCATGCCATTGTGCAGCATGAATTGTGCAAAAACAAATTCTTCTCTCCAACTTGCCTTACAATTCTTTTTAAAGCTAACCAAACAGGAAAGCTACCCAAATAAGGAAAAACTAGTAATTTATTAGACTTTCCAAGATGTTTGAATTTTTTTGCAGCTCTTCAAAAAGTTATTAAGGAAAGTTGATAACCATTATGTCACAGTCTTCATAATTTCTATTAAGAAACAAAGGCAATCAAAGAGTAAGGAAATAGAAAAAAGACATACCAGTCAATTCTCATTAGAAAAACAAGGAGGCTAAGTACTGTATTTCTAAATAACTCAGTGATACATAAAATTGAATGAACATGAAAAATAAAATGTTAACTCTTCCTGTCACGTTTTGATTTCTATCATGAAACAGAAGACCAAAACCAACAAATTATTTGGACTACTGTTATTTTCTTATTCACAAATAGGAATCACAATCAATGTAATAATATTTATAACTCTCCCCTGTGTGTGAGCCTGGATGTGGACAAGGTTTATGACTGGAAAACCCCTTGAATTTCAGAGGCTGAGGACAAATGTCTCTGGTTTAAAAAATATGTCTCAGTTTTACAGTAATGACTAATGAGTATTGTGGTTCTACTTCATTGTTCATTACTGCCAGACTGTTTCCCCAGTCACATAGAGATCATCATCCCAAAGGTGTTCAATTCACAAATATCTGTAAATCCATTCCAGGATTTCAGTTGCAAGTAAGATATGTGCCAATGTAGTTGATTTCAATTTTGAAATAAATTTATTTGGATTTAGCACTTCAAAGCACATACTGTATCTCAGAGAGACATACAACTGTTGAAAAAAATTCTGTTTATTTATAGAAATTAAGAGGATCATTGCCTTTCTTTGTTTTTCCTCATCCATACACTTTTACTCAGGCAATGTTCTGTTTGTTTTCTCTTATCTGTTTGCCAGTGACAAATAACTGATGATATAAATCACAAAAATTGAAATACTTTCTAACATATATTCACAGATTAGGCTACAGCTTTCACTGGATTGTACCTCAAAGCCTTCCTTTTATTAAGCTATATTATGTATAAAACAACCTATTAGAGAACAGAAGGTCTCTGATGCTTTCAGCGGGTTCATAAATCCATATTTAGCTATGGGATTTTGTTCCAAAAGTGCTGAACACCTCTGGTTTTCACTAAAGCCTTTATAACAAAAAATAATCAGACTGAGAATAGTATCAAGGAGATTTAGATGCATTAGTTTTGACAAACACCTTTGAAAATGGCTACCACAAATTTTAATATTGCAGCCATGTAATTAACATAATTCAAAATATTCATTAATATGAAATTTTCATATCCCTTTTAACTAAGATTTGGTATTACTCCTGTTGCATACAGAATACTTGTATTGCTGAAGTTTCTATGGGAATAACATCTGAGGCATCATCATTACAAAGAAATGGCAAGAGCAATCTGTCTTAGATCAAAAATGAAATCCTAATCTGAAACAACTCCAGGAATATTCTCCTTCTTATAAGAAGAATAGAGGAAAGACATTTAAAATATTTTAAGGAATGCCACTGAAATCTCATAGCAGGATTTCATTACTTGCTTTCACTTTTTATTACTGTCCATTTAGTAATTGTCCTTGAGGAGGAGGGCTCTGCTGAGTTCCCTACTTTGAATAACTGCACATCCCAGTAAAATGTAACATAGGTTAAATGAGCAGAGCTGTATATTGATGCAGAGCAGCACTTCTCACACAAGAGTCCATAAAATTGTGTGGCAAAACTGTACTGCCTAAAGGGCCATCAGAGAAACTTTAGCTAAGAAAGTTGCTCAAGTCTACCCCTTTAACCAGCCAGACCATTCAAGACAAACACAGGAATAATCAAGACCAGTCAGCCCTTTATTCCCAATGCATCTCTGTTTTCCTTCTCTCACTTAGGTGATTGCCATTCATAGTTCTCATTTTAGATTATAAAAATATATTTAATATGGCATTTATAATCCAGAGTTAGAAAAATGTTGTTTTGATTTGAATGGTTCATTCTCAAAATGCAGCTTAACTACTTAAAAGCATGCACCATTTAATAGATCATATAAATAATGCAGGTGGCCCTTGGGGGAAAAATTATAGCAGGCAATAATTATTTTGTCTGGCATAGTTCACTTCCAATCTTAGATTTCACTGCCATTAATTAAATAACTTTGTCAGCAAAAGCATTATCAAAATTACACATACAATTTACATCTGTTGGCAATGTAAACTCTCTTAAGAGATGATTGGAACTGGACACAAAAAGGAATGATTGTCACAGCTCAATTTAATTTAAAATACATATTATGATTTAATTTCTTACAGCAAGCTTGAATGGGGCTATTAGGAGTAAACAGGTCTCTGTAAATGATATGAATGAGGGGGTGGAGCACATCTGTTTTCAGCCTTTCCTATCCCAATTTCTCTCTGTTGCCTAAAGGCACAACTAAGAGGAAGAGTGTTGCATTTTTAGCCTAATTTTTTTCCATATGCTGGGTAAGTGGATTGGCAATGGGGCAGCTCTTAATGCCTGAGTGGTTTGAACTGCAGTAGCTGTGTTTTCACTAGCAAGTAGTGTGGCTCTTCAGAAACCCATCAGGAAAGCCAGATGAGGCTTTGCTGTTGAGGATATGACAACAACACTGTACAAATTTTGGAGACTTTTATTTTGGACTAGCTCTAGTCTCACTTGTGTTCCAAATGCACCTGTCTAGGAGTTTGTGCAACAAATGCACTCCTTGAGTACATCTTTCCATTTTGTTTCATACAAAAAGGCAGTGCTACTCTGCATGTTCCAAGATGATGCTGCAGTGCAAACCAGTGCCCAGGACAAGGGATGAACAGGGGATTGACTTCAGCTGACGTGAACAGAAACACTAACTCATATGCATGTAGTTACTGCAGGGATAAACCATTTGCCAAAGCTAAATGGCCAAAAAAATTATTTTTCTATCCATTTGTACTGCTTGTCAGTCTGCCTCTTCTACCCAGTGACATTAAACCACTGCAAATTTTAAAGAAAGAGGAAGGTGTTGCATTTCCAGCCAAGCAGAGGACACTGTCCTGAAGCTGGGGCCCTTCTCAAGTGACAGCAGCCAGCAGCCAGCTCCTCCTCACCCAGTGACTGCTGGATTCCATACTTACTAGCCAAGATCCTTATGTTATTCACATAACCTATCCTCTTGTACACAATTAAGTGTCTTTAAACAGAAAATGGTGGATTATTTAGAGTAACTTCTCTTCTACACATGCAATCCAAGGATGTTATCTCTTTTGACTGTATAGACCAAATTTTCTGTCTTGTGTGCTATAAAAGGCTTTCATTTTTCAAGAACTTTGTATGGGATACTATTGTCCATTCTTTCTCAGTTGAAATGAGTTGTTTCCTAAGCGTTGTGTGTACAAAAAGGTCAGCAGTAACTTCAAATAATAGCCTTTAAGACCTGGAGGGAGTAGAATGTTTTCAAAGTTTAAGATGGAGTTGTTCTAGAATTGAGATTTTACTAAGTGCTGCTCTTTCCTAGAGTGGAGATAGCTAACATAGTGACCACTTACTTCCCCTACCCCCTATGTGTTATTTTACATTGATCTTAAATAATTTCCCAGGCCTTAAATTGAGGGGGATTTCCCAGGAATTTTGCAAAATCACAAGCGTTTGACTTTATCAGCAACTCAGTTCATCACAATTTCACCATTTCTCTTCTTCCTCAGTCAGTTATAAACATTGACTGAGTAAATTTGCACCTCCCACAAGCTCCAACATTTCAGTGTTTCTTCCTTGTCCCAGTCTTGTCTTATTCTGTCCTCAGGTGAGGCGTTATTTTTCCTCCAGGTGAAGAATAGATTGGAAACTCTAATGATTCACACCTTATTTCTTCTACCCTTTGTGATCCAAAGAGTCTCATTACTTAGGAAGAATGTGAGATGGAAATCTCACACCCCAGCAAAGTAAAAGATAGTGTTTTTGTGCTTTGAGTAACATGAGTCAATGTAGTATGTTGTACTTTTCTGCAGGATTCTTACTCTCTCTTCACAACCTAAGTAATGCATTAGCTAAAATACACAGTTGAATGTTGCCTATAAACCCAATAAAGATGTGCATTACACTATTTGAGGAGTTGACAGGATTTGACGTTGTGTACAAAATTTCCTTGAAGGAATTAACTAGGTTTCAACACTTATGTAATCAGTAGTAATGTGAAAAACAACATGTGTGTCTGATTTTTTTTTTCAAGTTGTGAAGGTCACAGCACTTCACATTCCCTGACTGCTCTCTGAGATTAATTGCAGATAGTCTCAAAAAAAAATCAGCTCTCAGAGAGCAGTGAGAGATGGCTGCTCTCTGTGAGAAGGGAGGAGGAGACAAAGGGTGGCTGGTAATGGGCTGTGGGCAGCATGGGGGAGCCGTGGAAGGGGTGGGCAAGGACAGACAGGACTGCTGGTGCCCTCAGGGCACTGACATCTGGTCAGTGATCCCAAGACAGTGCAAATTTTAGGATTTGTTATAAGAAATAGCAAAAGAGAAAAATCCCATTGTGAGGTTACACACTGCCTGCCTGGTGCTCCCACCCCAGGTGGCACCTGTGCAGTCCTGCTTCACTGCTGGGAAGTGTCCTGGAGCTGCAGAGGGCAACATGTGAACAACAGGCATGATCAGAGGAATGTGGCAGCTTCCAATATGGGGACAAACTAGGCAAGATAGTTTTTTATCTGGAAAAAGAGATGACTATGGGTGAAATTTACAGTGACACAGGTCTATAAAATTAAAAACTTGCAGAATTTATAAAACAAGAACCAGTGGAGAGTTTACGACTCACGAGGCAGCAAGGTTACAACAAAGAATTTTGTTTTCACAGTGTGCAAAGAGAAAGCTATGGAAATCATTGCCACAGGATATTTGAGAGAACAATAAAGTAAGTGAGTCTTAAAAGGGATTAGTCAAATTCAAAACAAATCGTGTAACCAAGGCTCTGCTGAACATGAGTTACAATCTTTGTCCCTAGACCCTAAACTATCACCTGCTGTAAGGCTTATGCCTGTCATTTCCATCATATCATATACAATTGGACACCTTCAGGGAAAAGGCACAGGTTAGTTTGGTTCAACCTGACAGCTTTTATTTTCTCACATCTCTTTGATGAATAGAGATTCAGATCCTCCTCTTTGATCTTATGTCTCATCCATGTCTCAATTTCTCAAGTCCTACTGTGGACAAGTGGGAGCTCAAAACAAGTCAAGTCCTGTGAGAGGCTTTGTCTCAAGAAGGTATGTGTGTTTCAGAATGGTCTGGCACAGAACAAACTTCAGCAGAAACCTGATTAAAGGCTACCTCCAGAGTCTGTAGAAGGAGTTGGTTTTCTGATATCTCTTCTGATATCTCTTCCTATTATTCAGAAAGATATGTAGGTATGTATATGTGTAGTCAAGGGTAATAAATCACCAACACTGGGAGTACCAAGCCCCCGAGGTTTTGGGGTTTTTTTTAGTTAATCCATCTGGAAATAAATTTCCTAGTAAGTTAGGCCAGTTCCATCAAATAAGCCTGTTTCAGCCAAGTGGCAATACTTGCAATCTGTATATCTGACTGATTTCATGCTGTCAAACATCTATTATGTGGAACATTGCTCTCAAGCCAAGCAACATGCAGACATGTTAATTATTCATCTTGTTCATCCTTCCCTCAAGCAATGTTTTAATGAAAGCCTCAGGCAACCCCTGACTTTCTAAACACCTTATTGACTAGATATTGTATTTTTCTAGTGTTCAAAAATGAAATAAGAACAAAAACCCCTACTTTTCTTTTGTCTCTACAGAGTCATCTTCTTTTGTCAGATTCAGAGCACTGGAAGCACAGGCTCTCTGCCCCCTGAAAGCAGCCCTGAACGCTACACTCACATCAGTCTCATAGTCAAAGCAGCAGAATTTGCTTCTAGTTTACTTTTCTCTGTATTTACAAAGTAGGGTAGTATGATCCAAGCAGCTCCTTCAGACAGCCGACATGCCTATATATTCTTATGGTCACATCCAAAGAAGTGGGCAATATTGGACAATTTAAATTTCCTCCTCTGCCTCAGTTTTTTCCCCCATGAAATAGCAGATTGTAAAATTTATCTGTATGGAGAAAGAGAGAAAAAAGTTTAAGTTCAGAGATAAGGTGATGTATTTGAGCTGTCAAGTATTTAAGTACTAATAGCCATGAGAAATGCAGTTTGGTTTGCTACTGCTATTTCTATTTTATCTTCCTCAGAGACATTTATATGTTTTTCCCTTTTTTAAAATTTTTGTTTACATATTATTCCCTTTTGCAATCTATTTCTTTTTAAGTTGATTTAGTTAAACAAGGAAATTTGGACTATAAGGTACTGTACATAAATTCTGGGAAATACTCATTCTATCTCATCTGGTCTTTTTTTTCAGTAAGGCTTCAATCACCATCACTGTTCTTTTTGCAAGTAATTTAATGGTTGAGTTCCTTTTCATAAGGGTCTTCATTGTCAAGTAGGTTCTTCAATTAATTCTTTATTGACCAACCAGTTCAGCTATACTTGCAATGTAAACAGATAAGTTTATTTGCATCATTTAATGGTGGTGGGATATGTGTATTGAGCATGTCTGAAAGGTGCCATTTTGCTTTTCTAAGCAGCTTTGGTCTGTAGACAGAAGAAAATTGTACATCAGGCAGTGTCCTGGACTCTGTGTGGGAAGAGAGCAATTTCCAGCCCTATCCTACAGTGCTGAATTTATCTGAGAGGAATTTCAGCACAGAGTGCAAGGCAATAGCCTAAAGTGTAATGTCAGACAGCTGGATCAAAATTCAAGACTATAGTGCATCAGCCTGGAAAATGCAGAGAAACTTCATCATCCCTGAGCTGGAGGAAAGCCAATTATCTCTTAAAGTTGATGCCTGGAGGAGCTGGAACGGAGGCTACACACAGAGTTAAGGGGAATAAAATGGGTATTTATTGAGAGGCCTACAAAAGGCCACACCCTGGCAGTATCAGTGCCACAGCTGTGGCCCCTGCCTGGATGGCTCCAAGATGGAAGCAAAGGAGAAGTTGGTCACGAGTTCTCACACCTTTATAGGTTTTGGTCCATTTGTATACAGGAGTCAACTGTCCAATTAATAGTCTCAAATAGGGAAGTTTCATCCTCCTTGCTTGCTTGCATGCCTGCCCTCCTCTTTTCACGTTGTTTATGCTTAGGGCTTGAAGTTTGAAGATACTGTCCTTGAGCCCTTAGCTGGAATCAGACTGTTTTGTCTTCATCACCCAAGAGCAACAGAAAAGCACACCCAAGCAGAACAGAACAGAGCAGAACAAAGCAGAACAGAACAGAACAGAACAGAAAAACTTAAAAGCATCAAGTGATCTCCTTCCAGAGCTGCCCCTCCAAAGACACTGCTCCTCTTGCATCTGTCCTCATTGCCTCTGGTGGGTGTCAAAGGACTATCAGAGTCAAAAGATTGCTCAAAGATTATTCTTTCCAGTTTGTTGGGCCCCTGCTGTCCCCTGCCTTGCACACTGGTGTGACATGAACCGTTTAGATTTGGTTGCAGAGTGTGTGAGAAGCTCACAGAACTCTCCTTGGAGAACACCTCTTTTCAGGTGCTCTTCCCATGCACTTATCCTGCTATGAATCTGCTCTCAATGCCATTGCTCCACACCCAGATTTTGGGAAAACCTGTCAGCACTGAGGTACAGTGCTCCTGTATATGACTGGAAAGAGTAACTCCAGGCAATGCCAGTAGTGAAAATAGACCCTCCTTCCTGTGACCTCTTTATTGCAGTGAGATGAGTATAATTTTTAGAGGGATCACCGTTGCTGTATAAAGTGTCCATAAAGAAAAGAACTTTATTCTTATTGTTTAAGAAATTTAACTTCATAAATTGCAGTTCCTTTAAGTATATAGACACATACACTAAATAAACATTTTCTAAATGTCACAGCCAGCACTACTTCTTTTGAAAGATGCATGTATCTTGTTCTATAAAGGAAAGAGTGGGGGAAAAGCTGACAACTAATTACTCTTGTACAATAAAAAAAGGAATGCTGTATTACTTGACTGTGTGAGGTATTTTTAAACTAAAATATAATAGTTCACATTTTATAGCACTACTCTCAAGTCAAAGTGAACAGTGACAAGATTGTTGAACTCGAATGAAAAATAAAATTCTGTGATGCTCTTACCAGAAGCTTCTTAGCACCTCCACAGGCTATCGCCATCCCAAGGCTTGAAAGAACTAGAACAGGTAGGATTGGAGATGATTAACTCTGGTTTAGACTTGACCATTGTGTGGATTCCTTTCAGCATGTATAAAGTTACTTTAACTTCCTCGTATTTCATCCCCTAAACTCATAATTGGACATTCATTCCATGAAATATCAGGCAATGTCACAGCACTGATTCTCCTTGCCTTGAATTTAGCACACCATGATGAGATCCAAACAGCTCTGCTTTTGCATAAATGAATGAGTTTCATTGGCCTTATGTGAAGTGGAAACAGACTCTATCTTTTAAGAAAGTGAAATACATGCCTGAATTTAGCAGAACTTTGGTCAATTATCTCTTCTTGCTGACCAGTTCCTAAGCAGAGCAACTTGTGAACATGCATTCAGCTCAGCCTTGTAAGTCAAAATTTTTGTCCCACCCATCCTTTTTCCAAACAGATTGGAGGGTGAAAGGGTGAAATGTTGCTTTTCTTCGCCCACAAGTCTCTTGTGGTAAAGGGTAAGCTTATTCCCCATAATACAAATCTTAGTAGTTTTGCAAATAGGACATCCTTTATTCTGTGCTCTGATACTGCATTTTTGCAGCTGATTTACAAGTTATTTCCCAGAGATAATTTTCATGGAGACTCAGTATTCAATTTTAAAATTAATTCACTGTCACTGCTAATGCAGGAAAACTTCCCTGTATTTCTCACTGCACTGAAGAGCATTCCATCATAAAAGATGTACAAGTTTAAGTAGAATCTCTGAGACCAAGCATTTTGACAGACATCTCCTGCCCCTTTCCTAAACCTCTCAATGCACTTGTCCAAGAACAGAGCCAGAAAATTTTTATTCTTAAATAGGTGCTCAGCAAAGCCTCCATGAAGTTAAGAGAGCTTTTCAGACTGATTGCAACTGACATATGAGGTCCCCTCCCAGGAGCTGAGACAGAGAATCATTTCATTTGAATTTCCTTTCAAAATGGCCTGAAGTGCTCCTATTAGCTACTAGAAAGCTAAAATGGTTCTTAGTCTTTGGTTTTGAGATTTTTTTTTTTTGCACATACACACCTCACTTAAAAATTCTGAAGTTTTGAACTGAATTGCTCTGCAAGAAATTTGCCTACCCACCTGTGGTAATAACTTCTGTCATGCACACATGTTTAGGGTAGGAATTCCTCCATTTAAGTCCCTGTCTTGTGAGGATACTGATCTTTTCTTTCCTCAGATTTCCTGTTTTATTCTTAGACCAGATACATCTCTGTGGCATTTGATTGCCTAAACATTATTTATCCATAACTGGACAACACCCAGATTGTCATTCCCCTCTGAGTAAATAACTTAATATTTAATGCAAAATACACATTACAAAAGGAGCTAGTTCAGGAAAAAATCTTTCAAACATACAATAAAAAATGTTTTCTTTTGAAACAGAAACCTACAGCAAAAATGGCCATTTTAATTTTGAACTTTCAGATTCAAAACTAAATAAAAGTTCTATTTGTTTTATGTCTTGGGATCATTTGTGGAATTAAAAATAGAGTCTTCTTCTAAGATAAAAGTCCAAGGGTTTAAGATGATGATGATGATCCTTACAAGATTTTGTTTCACATTTGCTTTCATGTGATCCCATGGACTGAACCCCAGATAACATCTGAAGAGTGTTACTTATGCTATTGAGATGCATCTCTTCCCATTCAAAATTGACCTGAAAGGACTCAGAGACTCCTGCATAACGTGAACTGAAGCATGATCAGTGGAGACAAATGGGTGATTTGCTTCCATCTGATCTGACCAAAACCACTAACAGGTGGACCCAAGGGAAAGTGTGATCTCTCAAAGCAGTATTTCCTGTGGTGTTCTCATAATCTCATTTTACTCAGTATAAGACTTCAATGATTCAAAACTGTGTTGTGAATTTAGGAAGTTTAACACTAAAGAACAATAAACAGCTATTTAGAATAACTATTTGCAAGAAGATGGATTGATGATTCATGTGATACATATACTTCTGAGACACATTTCAGATATTGAACATTGAGGCTGGATGGTAGGGGTTTTTGCTTTGTTGATTTTTGCTTTGTCCTGTACATAATATTGAAGGATAAATAATAATGAATTGGAGAAATGTACAAGGTGGTCCATCATACCATCTTGTTTCTAATTTTGCAGGGAACTTCTTTGTAAACTAAAATTTTGGTATTTGGTTCTCTGTTTTCTTTTAATGCCTCTAGCAGTCATAGTGTTGTCCTGGTTACAATTATACATGTGTTTAGAAATATATCACAGGAATTTTCAAACATGAGCAGCTATCCCATTGATGCAGTGGGGTGATGGAACAAAGCTGTAGCAGCAGAAAGTTCAGCAGCTGCCTTCTGCTCATGAACTGGTTATATATGGAGATAAAGCAAAATTTTCTGTAATAACTTCAGATTCACACTCTGTGTTTTTGTCACACTGTTTTCAGGTGTGACAGTTTTTAAAGGTCATATCTCTCTTTCTAAGGGGAAATTTTTTTGATGCCTTTTTCCTTTTACCTGGCTGGAAGCCCATCTCAGACCTCATATTGTTTACAGACATGAGACAGTGCATGATAAGACAGAAAAACAAAGCTGTTATTTTTGAGAACTCAGCTCAGAGCAAACTGCCTCCTTGAACAAGATTATCCTCTCCTGTGATCTTTAAAAACACATGGGAAAATGCCTACATTTTAAATTCTAAATAGCTTCATCACTTTTTTCCTATATTTTCCAGTACTTCAGAAGATATTTATTTCACATCAGTTTCTGGGATGTCCCACTGCCTTCAATTTCTAGAATGTACAGAGAAGTAGATTGCAGTTTATATTTTAGAAGCCAGGAGTTATTGTTTTAGAGTGCCTAAATAGTTAGCCTTGCTATCAACACATTGGTTTCTAGGAAGTCATTACTGATTCAAACTGCTTCTGCAAAATCCATATCTCCTTCTTTTTTATATCCTGGCCATCCACAGTGGGAAAGAACTTAATGTGCCTTCAAATAATGTCTTCCCCTCAGAGGAATGAAACAGCATATTCTCATATGAAAATCTGTCTTTGTGCCTCATGGATTAGTGTCCATCACAAAGGCATCACTGCAGGATAATGTACATACAGTGCCTGATAAAATTATGGAGAAAATTATTCTGGCAGATATTGAAAAACACCTGAAAGACAACATAGTCACTTGTCATAGCCAGCATGACTTCACGAGAGGAAAGTCCAGCTTATCAAACTTGATTTCCTTTTATGACAAGGTAACCCACCTAGCTACTTGATACAATCTTTTTTGGATTTCAGTGAAGCTTTCGATACTCTCTCTCACAGAATCCTTCTGGACAAAATGTCCAGTTCACAGCTGGATAAACACATCATGTGATGGGAGAGCAGCTGACTCATGGGCCAGGCACAAAGGGTTACAGTGAAGGGTGACATCAATCTGGTGTCCTGTCACTGGTGGGTTCTGCAGGGCTCCATCCTTGGCCCTGTGCTCTTCAGCATCTTCATAAATGACTTGGACACAGGTCTGGAGGGACAATAAATAAGTTCACAGATAATACAAAACTGGGAGGAGCTGTTGATTCCCTTAAGGGCAGGAAAGACCTGCAGAGAGAGACCTGGACAAATTAGAGGGCTGGGCAATCACCAACTGTATGAAGTTTAACAAGGGAAATTCCTGGATTTTACACCTGGGATGGGGCAACGCTGGATGCACAGACAGACTGGGGAATGAGATGCAGGAAAGCAGTGCAGGGAAGGGACCTGGGGCTCCTGGTCAATGGCAAGTTGAACATGAGCCAGCAGAGCCCTGTCAGCCAGGAGGGCCAACCCTGTCCTGGGGGCATCAGGCACAGCATGGCCAGTGGGCAAGGGAGGGATTGTCCTGCTCTGCTCTGAGCTGGGGCAGCCTCACCTCCAGTGCTGGGGGCAGTTCTGGGTGCTGCAATAAGAAGGATATTAGTGGGTGTCTAAAGGAGGGCCATAAGGATGGTGAAGGGCCTTGAGGAGAAGCCCTTGAGCAGAAGTGCGAGAAGTGGCTGAGGGCACTTGGTCTGTTCAGCCTGGAGGAGACTGAGGGGAGGCCTCATGGCAGCTACAGCTTCATCATGAGGGGAGGAGGAGGGGCAGGCACTGATCTCTGCCCTCTGGTGATCAGTGACAGGACCCGTGGGAATGGCCTGAAGCTGTGTCAGGGGAGGTTTAGGTTGGATATTAGGAAAAACTTCTTCACCCAGAGGGTGGATGGGCATTGGTTGGGCTCCTCAGAGGAGTGGTCACAGCACTGAGCCTGACAGGGTTGAAGTTTGGTGTTGGTGACATGATGGGAGTCTTGGAGATGGCCAGGAGCAGGACTCGGTGGTCCTTGTGGGTCCCTTCCAACTCAGCATATTCTATGAATCTGGGATAATCAAGCAAGAGGGCAAAACAACATAAATTTTGTGGAATTGACGTATTTAATTCTGTTTTCACCACCAAAGATTCATTTGTAGGAACATAGATGAATTTTATCACTTCTTCTCAGTGAATAGTGACAAGAAACAGTGATGAGAAAAATATTATGTCCATCCCAGCAAGGAAATGGAGCAAACCATTCATTTGCTAATACCATACTTGTTCTTTTAAACCTTGCAGAGAATTCTCCTTGTTGAAGTGCCTTTCTGTAAAACATACAATATGTTGTTTAAATTTCCCTTTTGAAAGCACCTATTGTAAGTTGAATTTTGATTATTTTAAAAAATTTTAGGTTCAATAAATAGAATAAATGAGGTTCTAATTCAATTGGAGGGCTTTTTACAAGTTTTCTATCTCATCAAAATTTAATCTTCTTTTTGAGCAAGTTGCTTTTTGCATCTTGACTGCATCAATTTTCCCTGTTTAGGAACAGAACCAAAATACTCTTTACCCACTTTTATTCCTGATAAAATGGAAACCTTGTCATATGAAAATGTTGTTCTACAAAAACTCATGGTTTTCATCTGCATTAGAAGCAGTCTTTTCTAGATTACATCTAAAAGTACAATTACAAGCCACCCAGGCTTGTTTTTATTACTCTATTACACCTCATCATCAGTAACAATCTTAACGCAGAATTTCCAGGTGGATAGAGATCCAGTAGTGCTAATCTTTGCTCACAATCCCTTGCTTCTACAGGAGACAGCAATACAGTGGTCCTGCTTCAGAAACAGGACCCCTATTGTTTAGATCATCTCAGAGTACCACTGTTTTAAATACTGAACAAATATGTAGAAAATACATATTTCTATATGTTTCTCTAAGAACAAGTTTTGCTACCCTTGTTCTGCATCACGTGCACTGGGATTGTCCAACGTGGGATGTTCCAAGAAGGGCGTACTTGGACAAACATCATTTGAGAACAAACTAGCTAAGAAGTGCATCTGGTCCATGACTAAAGCAAACCTTTATTTTTCTCTGCTCACTGATTATACCTTGAAGTATATTTGTTTTCCCGTACCTTCAAATGCAGCACTATAGTTGATCAGGGAGATATCCAGCTGTTCTAGAAAAGCATGCTTGGATTATTTTCTTCTCTCTGATCTTCTGCAGCAGTAATTTCTCTATACTGACAGCACTCCAGAATTTTAAAGCCCTTAATTATAATCAAGTTTTTTTGAATATTGGCTCACTGTGAATGACAAAGTTATAAAACCCGCTGTTGTTGATGTATTAGTCATGTTCTTGAAAACCAACTGATGATGTCTATTAGTGGCTTAGCTACAAAGTAAATAATTTGCATTATTAAAACAGTGGTACACATACTTATGGACTACTGTAACAATCAATAAAGCAACAAAGAAGAGAAGAAAAGAAGAAAATGGCAGAGCCATGAGGTTTTATTTATGTACTATCTCGGTCTCAAAAAACTAACATGTCCTGTGGGATTTAAACTTTGAGCAGAAAAAAAAATAAACTGGCTTTGAACATACAAGAAATAGATCTATTAACTGCAGAAAATTAAGTACATATCTCCTCATATTTCCAAAAGGACAAAATTATATTTTCTCTTATATGAGTGCATCTGTGATTCTGTTTGTGTCGAGTTAATATTATAGGTAAAGGGAATCACTCTTTCACTTTCTATAACTTTTGAAATCAGTCTTTTGATTAAAAATAAATTAAAAAAACAAATTATGAAACAAACAAAACCAAACAAAACAAAAAACAAACAAAACAAAAAACAAACAAAACAAAAAACAAACAAAACCACAACCAAACACAAGAACATATAATTCAGATCTAGGTCCAATCTTTTTCCATGGAAATTTTTACATTCAGAAGGTTTTGACAAAACTGTTCCTCTTAGAATTTTTAAAGGGAATTTTGTTTGAGTGTCCATGGTTAATAGATACAGTGACGAATCAAGCCATCTTGGGAGCAAGCTCTCTTTTTTCTATTAAACGGTGCTTTTGTTCCATGGTAAAACTTACTGGCTAGAGCAGAAGATGGTGGGTGTGAAATATGTGATACATATCTTACATTCTCTGAGTTTCTGGGATCTTTCACTTTTATAAATTTCAGCAACATTTATGAAGAGAGTGGAAATAAACAGAGTGCTTCCCATCCCAGGGGATGTCTTGAACAATGGCAGGAAAGTTGGTACAGCCATTGAATTTATTGTGAGAAGGAGAATTTTCTGACCCTTTTAAAGGCTGAAAAGCACATAATTATGACTGATTCTCATTTCAGTTGCACTTTTCCTATATGATTAATATTAAAAATTGTTAACAAAAAGTTTTGTCAGATTTTAGCTGCAGCAAGGTGGAACAAATAGGTGGCTTGTTGAACTTGCATTGGAAAAAGGTTCTACCTAATCACCAACTTGTTAGCATTTTCTAAGACTTAACATCTGAGGTGACTTTTGTACACTCCTGAGCTGTTGTACATTCTGCTTTAAAAATCAAGTTCACATTTAATCAGCTCCAGATATTAAGAGAGTCCGGTTCTAAATAAATAATTTCTTGTGTAAATATCATGCTCCTTTTTTTTTTTCTTCTAAATAAATTTGAAATATCTTGTCAGATTGGTGTGAAACTCTTTCAGGAGAGTCAACAAACTGAATTTGCATAATTTGGGTTCAATCAGATGAAACACAACAATGACTCATATTTATGCACATGATTGAAAGTGTTCCCATTTTTTTCTTCAAGTTTCCTTTGGGATGGTGCTGGAAAGGTGAAGACCACCTTGGACACAAGCAAAATGTAGCAGCAGATTCTAGCACTACACTGGTTGGCTGTTACAGCTGATAATTCTGCTTGTCATCCATAATTCAAGTTGTCCCCTAAGAAAAGATTAATTCTGTTATTGCTGCTTCTTGAATACTTAAAAATATGTGCAACACCTCAGAAACTTCCACAAGGCTATATTTTGCAGAAATGTAAAAGACGTATTTTGGGAAGGCAGAAGGAACTAAGCATTCATGAATGATTTGTAAACTCTGTTTTCTGAAAAAAGCAGAAATGTATGGGTTGAAGGGGAGAGAATTTTACTTGCTTTTATCCCTTTTTAGCAGTACTTAAAAGTCTTTCTTTAACAATATATATTTAAAATTACATTTCTGGTTGTACAGTCCACACAAGAGTTCTTACATTAATGTTTTTCTAATCATTGTCTCTCAGAACAGTTATGATCCATAGATCACTTGCTGATTAAGAGAATTTTTTTCACAACTCTAGCCCAGACTGAAGGTTGAGAAATAGGTTGCATATGTTGTATCTTATACAGACAGATTTATTATAAGGACAAAGTGCTGTGATTAAACCTACTGTTCTCATTTCCTACTATAAACAAAGTTCTTAAAATTATCAAAGCTACACTAGATCAACAGAATATGACTTGCCACCTTTTGTCAATACTTTCAAACTAACCATGCTAGTTCCTGATCTCTGACTGGAAACTTTAAAATAGTTGCACCTGGCATGAGAAGTTCACACGTAGCAGTACATTGACTGTCTGCTAAACACATCACCAGATCATATTTACTGATTTTTCTTTCTTCCATTCCTGATACCCCTTACTATTCATCACAATATCCCACATCTAAAGAGAGGTCCAATTTTTCACTCTCAAGTGTCTGCAGTGTAGCTCAATTGCCTACTCCAGAAACTGCTAAATTGGCAAAGACAAAGGTGTTCTGCTGATTCAGGTGAATTTTATGTTCAGTGTTGAGTCTTCTTCAATGTTGATATTTCATATCCAGGTCAAATGTATTTTTCAACAGGATTTTTTTCCAGAAAATTATTTTTCCCATTCAGTCTCTTTGCTGCCTTGTATCCTAAAACATAAGCACTTGTAAAGGCCACTGAGGAATATGTAAGGCATAGATACAAGCAGATGCCCTAAAGGTTTCTACTGATGTGAGAGGTCTATTTAATAGTTACTCCTCCATTTTTGGGCAAGAAACATCTCTGATCCATCTCAAAATCTTCAGGCCAGGAGAAGTCACCATACATGTAATCCCATATGAATGACCAATATTCAAGAATTTTCAATCACACTAAGAATGGGAAGACAGAAAGTTGGATAGGAGAAATAAAAGTACTTTTCTCTGAACAAATATGTAATAAATATCCTAATACTACAGGTTAGAAAATAATGCAAGAAGAGAAAAGATGATTTCACAGAACAGTGCTTAAATTGCCTGTTAATCCACACTGTGATATAGTCCGTCCTGGGAATTTTTCATCCTGAGTCTCTCTGTGGTTAATTCATGTAGTTACATGAAGAAGGCTAAATGGCTGATTAATATGGAGAAATAGAGTAAGTTAGAGATATTTTAAAAATAGAGATAAAGAAGGCAAAAAATTTAAAATTACAAGGGAAGGTATAGAGGTCCAGAAGCAAGGGGATAGGGGGAGGGGAAGGAAGGAAAGTGGAAATTATATATGAGACTCATGGATTGTCTTAAAAAATTCCCACAGATAAAAAAATTAGCCGGCTTACTATTTTTTACATAATCAGTGTA
>VZTT01075282.1:7254-24226 GCA_013400855.1 Buphagus erythrorhynchus | reverse complement strand
ATTTTTAATTTTAAAAATGAGGAAAAAACTCCAACTTACAGGACTTTTCACCTTTATTTGTAGTTGTTCTGTTTTTCTGATAATAACCCTATATTCTTGTTTAGCAAGACCTTGTTACCTTTTTCTTCTTTTTTTTCATTAACAAATTAAATTTTCTTTTGTAAGTTAAGTGCAAGTGCACTCTGGTGGTTGCTGTACATGGTCACCTTGGGGTGGCTGGAGTTTGTCTCACCTTGGGTGAACCTCAGGAGGCTTCATAAGTGAGATTGTCCCTGTTTTTGGTGTTTTCCTTGTGGAGTTACTAAAGCAGAGATTTTTACCTGCCTCTAGCAGCAACAGGATCCCACGGTAGCAGAGCCCACATCGCTCAGTGCTTTTCCACACCCCTGCTCTGCAAGCAAGTTTCTCTCACTTATATAAGGACATTATTGCCACTGGCATTTTTTTTCCAGAAATAAAAGTCAAAATTGAAAACAGCAGTTCTTATGATACTGGACAAAGAAAAGTGGAAATACAGTCACACTAAAAACTCAGACTAGACTGGACACCTGGAGCTGGAGCAGCCTTTAGGCGTATGTTAAGAGCAAAAGGCGTTTATAACAAGAGTCAGAGTTCACATTTTTTCTGGATAACAGAATGAATTACTGGCCCTGATCACCCATGCAGAGTCCTGATGTGATAGAGCTGTGTGTTCATGTACAAGGTGTCTTTCAGAAAGACCTTTTAAAATTCAGAGGTTACAGGGTTTCCACCATAATGCTGGGTTTCAGAAAATTGGTTTTATCTAATGTTCTCAAAATATTAAAACCTCTAATTTTAAGATTCTTATATTTCCAATTACAGCTTTAAAATATGATAGCATATATCTCATATAAGCCTATTGGATTGAATCAAAAGCCACTTAAGGACCAGATGTTAAGGTAGCTAAACCTCAGCAGAATGGAATTGGAAGTACTTTAGAAAGTTAATATTTCAAAGTAGTATTTTCATATTAATCTGGTTTGACTGTATTGGTAGGAACCACTTGCTGTCTTCATTGCTACTTCTTACACAAAAGACAGCAATACCCCTGGAAATACAAACCACAGTGCAATGTATTTGAGACCTGGAGAGCTTTCATCTACTAATAAGGATGCATTATAACTCTTTTATTGCTATTTTCATTTTAAATACTTATCTGGAGTGCTCACTGCCCTTCTCAAAGAAGCAGCAATCTCAGCTCTCTGCTGATTTGCCAGCAGTGCCTTCTTCATGGGTGGTAGTTAAGGTTCTTAAACCACAAAAGTGAAGTAGATGGGAAAGGAAATGGTGATTTTAAATGCCAAGGAGAATAACTATAGAACTCCTAGGGAGAAAAAAATACACATCATAAAAGCTAGACTTCCAGTACAATAATTTTGTTCAGAGGGTTTTTTGTATTCATTCTTTTTTTTTTTTTTTGTTTACTTTCAATCCTGAAACTAAGAGCTGACTTTCTACTTTTTACTGCAAGTAACAATTTTTAAATTCACGGTTTCTAAAAGTACTGTAGTAACTCAGAAATTGATTTCATTTAGAAAGTCAAAGAGGCTCAACAGAAAACCAGTCTTTCTTCTTTTGGAATTCAAATGGTGATACACTATTCCAAATGGTGATGAAATATCTTCCAAAAATTACAAGTTTTTAAAAAAATACATTCAATTAATGTTGAATGTCTTGGCTCTCTGTGTTCGTATATTTGATACACTTTTTCAGTACAAATGTCTATATTTTAATTAAATTGTACATCTTTCATAGTACAGCAATATGTGCTATTTTATTCTGTCACATTTAGCAATGTTAATTGGCAAAATAAGATGTGACTAATAA
The DNA here is from genome assembly GCA_013400855.1 of Buphagus erythrorhynchus. NCBI lineage: Eukaryota > Metazoa > Chordata > Aves > Passeriformes > Sturnidae > Buphagus > Buphagus erythrorhynchus. Next base: position 22,378 of record VZTT01075282.1, on the reverse strand, counting down.
TTGAGTACTGACATTTATTCTGAAATATAATGTGAGGGTTGCATATGTGAGGGAGCTCACAAATGGATGTACCAGTTATTGCCCCTGCTCTTTGTAACTCTGGCCAGAGTAGGTGCAGTGAGCAACTGCCTGAGGTGTTCCTCATTAATGCTGTTCCCTACATTTCAGCCACATCTTGGTTCAGAGTTTTCATGACGAGACTACCTGACTATTAATAAAGGTCAAAAAAAACCCAGAAGTGAAGGACATAGCCAGAATAGCAGTTTAAAGCTTTTCCTTCTCAAGCTCATGTTTCTGGAATCCATTTTCCTAGAAGTCGTCTCAATTTAGAGTAGTGGCGTAATCCTGTATTACGTGTTTTTTGAGTTGGTTTTTTTTTTTCCCAAATTTAAGGAATGGAAAGCTGGTTTGAGTTTTGCTTTCTAGGAGTATTTATGGTATGGCAGGCAGTATCTGAACCAGGGTTCAGACAGAAGTATTGCTTATGTCAAGCTAAGGGAGGACAGATGTAAGGACCAGAAAAAATTGCTTGACAAACTAGAGGTAGAATTGGCCATCAAAATGATCATGACTTAGTATTGAATCTACTTGGAAAAGAACTAGGTGAACCTTTAGAAGGAAATGTAAAAACAATTTGCAGAAATGGTTATAGCAAAAATACTTTCAAATAGCAGCTTGATAATCAGTTACATTACGTTCAATGCTAATATATGATTTTATGAAATTTGTACAGGATCTTCCCAATAATATGATTCATCAAGTAGCCATTAAGTCTCTCCCTCAGGACTGGCTTTGGTGTGAAACCTGGTGTGATGATAAATCCAAGAAAAAGGCTAAAACAATAGACCTGGTGAGTTGATCCCTACTTTAAATGAGTTGTACAGATTAACAACTTTGCTGTGATTTCTGGGGCTTTTCAGGTTAAGTGTGTGTCATGTCATGAAGGCAGCCTTGCTGGAAGGCACTGCAACATTCCATCCCTTCCCTTTGAAACATTTTCTTCTCCGAGACCTCTCCCACTTGCTCTGTGCCAAATCTGCTTACATTAAAGCTGAAAACTCTACCAAAAATTTAAGTGTTGTTGTCTCTTAACCAGATGGGATGGAGGCTTTTCATGCCCATACACATATTTTCCTTCTAATTTTTTCCATAGCCAGCCAAGTTACTGGAACTGTGAGGAAGTGCTCTTACCTGTCTGGGCAGTATGGGCTGCTGTCATTCTGCCCACATAGAAAGTTCCTCTAGAATCTTAACATTATCATGGTTTTCTTGGTCTGTTTCATTGCTATAAACAGGAGATAAAGCAAAGTTTTAAGAGCATAATGCTCAGGACACTTATCTATGTTTAGGAAGAAGAAAGTTTCTTTCTATGGGAGTAGAAAGAAAGACAAAAATCTCTTTCCTGTCGTTATTATCCCCATCCCATTTTCCCTCATTTAGATTTTTTGACAACACACACACACACTATTTGTGATGCTTTAGATCTAATTCGAAAGAAAATCAGACAGTTGGAACTGGGTGTGATTTTTTCAGTATGTAAATAATTTTGTTTTCTTTGTGTCTTTACAGCTATTAGAGTGAGTTTGTTAGTGCTCTAAAGACAGGTGCTCTCTGTTCAAAATCCACATCAGGTTCAGTTTCAATGTGGCAATGTCAATCTTGCATCTCCCTGGGCAACTTTGTCTAACTATTACAAGTCTTGTGCCAGCCATGTCTGTGCTATACTTATAGTCAGCAAAAAGAAAAGTATTTACAATTCATTTGAGCTAAATTCTCTGTAAAGGTGTTCTTTTCACATTTGCTTTGTTTACATCTAATATGTTTTAAATTTTCAGTGCAACAACCCCCAAACCAAAGAACCAAAACTAAAGGCTGCTGCCCGGATAGTTCCTGAATGGGTTGATTATGACTCTGAGATCCGGAACTTAATACAGCAAATTGAAAGAGAGAAGAAAAATCTAACATCATTGTTTCAAAAAGGTAATTTACATGCATATTCAGCTGTTAGCTTTTAAAAATTACATATTAGTCTAGTTGAAATTGAGATTGGAGTCAGTAGGCACAAATCTTGTATTCGTGTAATTTCCCTTGTTCTTAGATAAATGGTGTGGGGTTTGATAGTTGTGTGATGCTTCTTTACACAGGAGTTATGTTGACAGGACAAAACTTCTTGTTTCATGCCAGAATCTAAGAGAAAGCTCAGTGGTGTCCTTTTCCTGGACCTCAAACACAACCAACAGTCCCACGTAATTCTAGCCACAAATATTAAATAAAGCACATTAGCTTAGACTTCACTTGGATAATCTAAAGCTCATGTCTATTAAGCAGTAGGGAATTGAGTATTAATTTGTCTCTGCATCTCTCACTCCAGGCTTATCTACCCAGGCCTCTCTGCACTAGACACAATTCTATTTTAGTTAGTTTGGGGGTGGGATTTGGTTTTTTTGTTTGTTTGGGGTTTTGTTTTAGGGGTTTTTTTTAACTAAAATTGTTTTAAACAGAATTAGTTAAATAGCATGAAAAACACAGACAAAACAAAACCCAAAACCAAACACACAGAACTCCCACGAAGACTGGAGTTCTTGGACTAATGTGAAACAAAATGAAAAGATGATCTCAGCTCTCAGGATTGAAGAAAAAACTTAGCAGATAAATATTTAAAAGTCTTGAGTGGAGGAACAAATTCACTTTTCCTTATAAAGAATTCTTAGTGGGTTTCATTCTTGTGAAAACTGCTGGTCAGCTTGTAGCAAGGCTCCAAAAATGAAGTTCATGTTGCTGAACTGACTGATTAGCAGGAAATGGAAAGTAAAGGGCTTTCTCCACATCTTGCAAACCCAGGCACTGTCTCTATGTAACTCTTCTGTGTACTTTCTCCCCTTTGGTTACAGGTCTCAAGCATGATGAACTTTAGCACAGCCCATGACCAGCAATGGTGACAGCTCCAGAGTCTTCTGGGAAGGACTGAATGGAATTTACAGCTGTTACTTTGGCACTATTTGCAACATTCTTTAATGTGAAGTCAAATATTTTATAACTTAAAGTGTTATTTAAAACATTTTAAATGCAATACAAAAATGATAAATCCACAGGTACTTGGGGGTTTGGTGTTTTTTAACTGGTATGGAGCAGCTTTCCCAATGGCTTTGCTTTTCTTTTCCTTCTTTAAAGTACAGTTTGCCCAGAGGACTTCAGAATATGAAGAAAGATGTGTTCAGTATTGTCAGTCTAGGGGAGGACATACACACATTAAATATGTACTTGAAAACTGTTTTGTGCATATTCCATGCATTAGGCTACTGCATTTAAATATCAAAAATTTTAATTATATGCCCATAGTTTTGTCCCTCAAGAAATGCTGTGGTCACAAGAAAGAATTTAATAAAAAATAAAATGTCTAATTTAGACCACACAAAGATACTTGCAAGTGAAAGCTAAATTAAGGAATGACACTCTTCATTTATTGTGTAGGATTGCTGCACTCTGTTACAGAGTTTAAAAACTAATTTTTGATTCTTAGGCTCCTTTTGACCACTTAAATATAGTGTGTGATAAAATTCCATTATGGTTTTGGTTGAGGTGATTTTCCAAGCAGCATACATTGCATCAGAAGGTCAGTACCTGAAAGCTGCTTCTACTCACTTTTGATTATCATCATCCTGTTTATAACTGAAAATAAAATAATAAAATACGTGAGTATTTTTTGACTACCAGTGGTGTCTCCTGTAATTTTCTACAAAAACGTTGCTTTAATGGGATACTGACATTTTGATCCCACAAAAATTGCAGGGAAAAGTTCTTGCAATACACATACTTGAAAATGGGGAATTTGTCTCTTAAAGTGAAATCTAGTGCCTTAAATACAGACCCTGTTTTTCAGGCTATGCTGGTTTCAAAATGGGATTGGATGATTCCACATTTTCTTGTAAGAAGTCTTCCAGTTTAAATGCTTGAAATTATAGAAGACTAGGTAATTTGCACTAAGTGGGTGAATCAGCAAGGATTGTACACTATTTCCACAGCAGCAAATAATTAAATAAACAGTAAGAGAAATGAAGCAGATTTCGTATCCACTGTCATTGTCCTCAGCTATTGGTTATTTACCATTTCTTACTGTGAGTATTTAAAATCACATCGCTGATATTTTTCAAGCCATATTAATAAGGAATGTGAGACATGCAGATTTTTTTACAGCTCTTTCCATGTTCTGTGGTTTTACCTTTATGTATTTTGAACAGTTTTAACATGTCACATACAGAATTTTAAATATCTTTTGAGGGATTTCGTTTGTATGAAGTACCCAGTGGAGTATTTTCTCTGTAACCCAATAGCAAAAAGTCAGTAAAACCTAATGTCGGTTTTCTTTGTCCCATTTCAGTGCAGGAGCTGTTTTCTTATGCTTGTTCTCTTAATTACTTCAGGACATCATGCTGCAAGTCAAACATATTTGAGCATAAACTTTAAGTTGGTATTTTTGTGCTAGAGAGATGGATTTGTAATTGACTTTGGAGATGCCTATGCACCATGACTATTAATTCCATGCATAACAAGGAAGTAACTGATTTTCTATAGCAGAGGACAAAACCCCCCAAACCATTATTCAGCTGTTTGCTGCATTATTTTATTTTATTTTCAAAATATTTTTCTGAGCTTATACTTCTATCCTGCTGCCTGACTCTGCAGCAGCATTTCACATGGATCTGCCTTGGTATTCCAAGCTTGAAGCATATATTGGAACACTTGCTTTAGGACAGAAATTAAAGGTTCTTTAAGAAACCTTCATTCTCTTTAATTATGATTATCTGTGTGAGAATGTTATGCAGTGTAAAAAGTGGATAATTCATGCACTGATTTCATGTTCATTTTCTCTGTAGTATCCTGTTCTTTTTAAATTTGGGTTATCTCTACTGGCTTTAAAAAAAGAAACAGTTATTTAAATACTATCTCCTTGAGATTGATTAGAATATAATTTTATAAATGTAATTTGCTGAAGATATTTTGAAGATGTAAAAGGTTTCATGCAATTTTCTACAGTTTTTTACATATTTGTACAAAATGTTCTAGTGTTTCTTTTCTTTCTGCATAATACTACTTTCAAGGAAAGCTCTTTTTTTGAGATCTACAATGGTTTATAAAATAAGAAAGGTTCCACAAATATATTCACTACTTTTTAAAGATCTGCTTAAGGCAGCACTTTGAGTTATTAGCATGTCATTTTTATTTTTAATATTAAATTCATGGATTGTGTATGTTGTACAAAACATTAAAAGGTACCACTGGAGAAAAAAAGTTGGATTATTTTCTGTTCTCCCTTTTTGTATTACACAATAACCATTCCCTACTTGGTTAACAGATCCAAAAAAAAAAAATTACAGCAAGTCCTCAGCTGTCTTTCATCTATAGAAAGTGTTTCTGCAGGGAAGCAACACCAATATTCAAAACAAGGCATCTGCTGTGAGGTGAGGTGTAGAGAGACAGAAAGAGCTTGTTTTTTATTTCCAGTCTGTGTGCTCTGCTTTGTGAAAGAGAAGAAAACAGTCTGATTTAGAGTGTTGCCTAAACATGGTGCAACTCAGTAAATAAGCAAAAGAATATCTGAACTATTCAAATGAAGGATTTTTACAATTTATATGACATAGAAAAGACACTCTCTTGATCTTCTTGATGTCTGCTGGTTAAGTTTAACAGAAAATGAACAAACCATGCTTAGTGCAGTATTGTTGATGAGCCAGAGCTTTAGTATTAAAAATGCTTCTCAGTAAAGTTCCTTTTAACCCATTCCCTGAGTCAAGTACTTGCCTTCAATCTTCTCCAGACTTCATGGAATCACAGGATACCAGGTTCAAAAGGACCTCAAGGACCACCTGGTCCAGACAAGATGACCCAGCACCCAGTCAGGCAAATCTTAGTGTCCAGCATTTCCTGGCCTGGGGATATTCCAAGGGCTGATTGTTCTCACTGTGCAATCAGCACTCAACAGGGCTTCTACAGTTGCTGTAGTTGACTTCTATACATCCGAGGTTCTCTTCCACACAGAATGTGGCTGCTTCCTCCTCTCATCCCCTGCCTGCAGAAGTGCCCTGTGTCTTTCTGCACAGCTCCAGCTTCAAACCTGAAGAGCAGGGTGAGGAAAGAAGGGAAGACGAATATACAGCAGTGCTTTCTTGTCATCATAAATATCTTTATTGTGAAAAATACCGTAAAATAATTCCCACAGTTCTAGAAAAAACAGTTCTTGCTTTGTAGATTTATGATTCCATATAAAGACATTTTATAATTTGAAACATTTGATAAATCTCTGACTAGCTTTACTTATCATTCTTAAAACATGAAACTGCTACTTAGTGATTTGCTGAGGGGAAAAAAAATTATTCTCCCATTAATTTTGTTACAGCTTTATGGATAAATGTGTATTACAGAGCAAACACTACCTTACAATAAGGCACTTTTAAATACAACTAACCTGCTATGCTATCCTGGCTGGTTTCCAGCAAAGCTCCTATAAATCACAGCCCTAAACAGAAGAATAATTCTTGTTCCGAACACTGGTCTGAAAACTGAAATGATAACAAGCGTTAAGATTTTGTTTTTTTAAAAAAAGTTTAAACTAACACATTTTCTGCATATGTCACAAGTTTGAGCTCTTCAGTTTCTAATTTACTTTGAATCTCTTTTAATACTGATTGATTATTGTATCAGTTTTACCAAGTAAAATATGCTCCCCCCCACCCTCATTTTAAAACAAGCTGGAAACAAGTTTATTAAAACCGAAAGAACTCCACAGAGAAAGTTTGCATCTGCATACAGGCCAATGATGGGAACGATGCTTCATGCACATCTCAGGGTTGACAAACTACTGAGACATTTACTTCAATGTTCAGTTACTGAACATTATTGCACTACAGACACCACAAATAAATAAAAAGGCGACTTCATCTTCCTTGTGTGTCGCCTGCATCATTAACACTCAGCGTGGTACCAGCGCTTCATTCTCCAGAGTCACATCAGGAAACACAGTGCCGGAGCTGGAGAGCCTTGCAACATAAATGGGTTTCCTTTTAACACAACTTTGTCTTTCTGTGTTTCCAGAATACCTCAATGCCCTTCAGAACAGCACCAGGATGGTAACACTTCTTGTAAACAGCAGCTGCTCAATACTAGAGGAAAGCCTTGTTCTCCACTGTCGCTTTTTGCTATTGTTTCCAAGAACCTGTCTTCCAACAGAAGAAATCTATGAACAGCAATCACGCATTAATCATCTTCCTTCTTCTACTGACTACATTCAAGCCTCTTTGTTCTTAAAATGTAATTTTCCTGTTCCCATTCATTCATTTTCAAAATGCACATGGTCCTTTTTTGTTCCTGAATGCTCTCAGCCTACAGCAGCACTGTCCTGCTGCTTCCGAGAAACAAAGCCACACTGCTCCAACATCAGTGCCTTGTATCAAGAATTTACTCATGAGGGAATGTCTTATTCCTTCTCTAGACAAAAAAAAAAATTAAACCTCAGGAAACAATTCTCTCAACTCAAGCTTTTAAAGAGGACTCCTTTGAAAGAGGACTTATTCCCAGCAGTCTCCTGGCACACAAGCACAGCTGTCTGTATGTTATTGTGACTTCCCACAGCCCAGCCACTCCTGCATGTATAAAATCAGGCACACTGCTCACATTGCTCATTCAATACTCGCTTAAAAGTAGCCCCTGCTGTAGTGAACAAGGCAATACAGAAGTGCTCCAATTGCTCACACACAACCCCAGGGCTAGGGCAGCTGGGTCAAGCTCACCCCTCAAGGCACAGGGCTGACAAGAGCTGCAGGAAGACACAGGACAGCTGCCTCCCACAGCTACCTGCCCAATTTTAGGCACTGCCAGCAAGCAGCAAGTTCACACAGGCCAAGCCCACAGGGCAGCAGGTTCCTCACTGTGCAGTCAGTTCCTGTGTCTGAGCCCCAGCCCCTGAGAGCCATGCCAGCCTCAAGCACTCTGAACAGCCCTGAGCATCTCCAACACTTCAAGCAAAACCATTTCCAACAGGTTACAAGCACAAGTTGTACTTGTAGAAAATAATTTAACTTAGTGAACATCCAACACTGGAGTTTAACAGGCTGCTGTGGTGGTTTTGTACCACAGACCATTAGAAATCACCACACAAGCTTCTCAGTTTAAAGATAAATTTGTGAATACTGACCTTTAAATTGCTGTTGAAAAACATTTTATAAAACCACATGGCATCACAATTATGTTGGTGAAGTACTTGAGGCAGGAGCCAAGGATTCTGCTTCAACAGCAACTTCATCTACAGTAAGAAATCCCCTCCTTTCAGACTGAAGGCCTTATTTGCTAATTTCATTTGTTTTACTGAGACAGCTTAGGTTTTCAAGCGTCAGGAGTTGAAGCAAGAGAAGATTCCTATCAACTGATTACTGTTTTCCAGTTAAAATCTAATCAGGAGAACACTGATGAACTGTAATTCTTGCATTCCAAGAAAACGGCTGCTGATGAAACTCAGTAATTATGTCCGTAATTATGACAGATGCAGTTACAGAAGGAGAAGACTCCTCACTCCTACCAGCTGCAGCCCTGGTAACACCACCCAGTTCATTCACACAACTCCACCAACTACACCAAACCCATTTTAAATACGTGCATATAGAAAAAAATTAAAACCAGACTTTTGGCTAGTGGGAAGTGAGTCCCTCTTTTTGCATACAGCTGTCTCTGCAGTACCAATGCTGTTGCATGAAACATAAAATTACTTACTACCATTTCATGTAGTAGTAACTCCCTGCTGCATCACCCAGCAGAATTAAGTTGTATTACAGGGTAAGGCTGGAGTTAATATCACTCCTGCAGTACACTCACATCACAACCTGTCTCAGTTCTGACTTTATGTACAGAACCAACAAATTGCTGCAGAGTCAGGAAAATGTCACATCAAATTTTCTGCTCAAATCTCAGGCAGATATTTTGTTAAAGTGCAAACTACTCAAAAACGACACCTAAACAAACACCCAAAATCACAATCAGAAAAGAAGTGTTTTGAAAAACAAGTCGTTCCCCCACCCCCACTGCACTGCTGACAATTCCACCAAGGAAATCACCCCAATTAATTTCAGGTTAGTGAATAACAAAGTGAGCAGGTATTTCAGATACAGTTACTCCCAACCACTGTTTGTCCAGAGCGATTGTTGGGTTCAGTGCACAGCCTCTTCCCCACCTCTGACACTGCCAACATCAATCCAGCAGGTGATCACTTGGGTTTCCTCTTGAAAATACTGGGAGATGGATCATTCTGCTGAGCACAACCAATAGTTTGTTAACGTAGAGACTACTGTAACTACCCTTGCCATGTTTATTAGGCCTCAATCCAGAAAAAATATTTACATGCGTTTTTAAGCATATACTTGAGTTCTAAATTTAAGTGTTGTCCTAAGTAGCATCTTACTGTTTTTTCCATCCATAGGAATAAACATGTCCTGCATATCCACAGCAAATACATAGCCAGCACTACCCCCATGAGTGTGAGCTTGGCAAGCTCATCACAAACCAAACCCAGTGAAAGAAAAAAGCTTTCTTCTAGTGCAGTAAAACTCTGGGTTAAGGACAACATTATAGAAATTAAGATTTTGGGTCTTGAACTGAGAGACTTTTTATTTTTCAATGAATTAAGTAAAAAACAGCAGCAGCCACCAGAAACAGTCTTGGCTCTAACTGAAGTGAAATTTGAATGTAAATGGTCCTCCTCCAGAACCAAAGGGGTTGAATCCTTGCCACGTGTTCCAGCTCCTGTGGAAAGGGTTGTTGCCACCCTGCTGACTCTCTGCATCCAGTGGGTCCTCTCCCGCATCGAACTTCCGCCTCATTTCTGGAGGAAACAAAACCAAGGTGGAATCATGGCACAGTAACAGCAGGGTTTCCCTGAAGTACTTCAGTTGCTGTTATAATCTAAATGCAGTTTGCAATAGCACTTGAAGCAGAAGGGGACACATATCCTTGACACAAGTATATCCAGAAGTAGTCAATCCTGGAAATCTCTACAAGATGCTGTCCCTAGAAGAGACCTTCAGAATATAATTTTTATGTTACTTTTAACAAAAGTCACTGAAACACAATAATTACAGATTACATCTGACTTCATGCAACAGATTGGATACAAGTATTAGTGCTGCTTTCTCAAGATGGGTAAGGGCAGAAAGGGAAAAAAGGAAGCTGAAATGCTTGTTACAACTTACACTTTTGTTTTGTCCTTGATGTAAAAAAGTAACTAAAAATATGAAGCCACTGCATCATTACCTGGGTCAGTGAGGACTTCTTTAGCAGCTGCGATATCGATGAATTTCTTCTCTGCTTTCTTCTTTTCTTCCTCACTCTGGAAGTTATCAGGGTGCCACTGGGATGCCAGCTTTCTGTAAGCTTTTATAATTTCTTGCTTTCGAGCATTTCTGAATGGATAAAATTACAGATAACTTCATTTTCTAATTGCTTGTATGCCACACTATTGACATTTATTTTAAACACTGACATAATTAAGGGCATCAGGAAAGCAATGAGGTGCTGTTAACCTTCTTCAAGTGGCATTGAAGATTCCTCACATAAAACAAAGGAAGTAAGTTACAACCTTAAGCAGAGATTCCTCACTCCTTCACCACCCATATACTTCTCTTGGAAAGATGCTACTGCCAGCAACTCTGCAGAATATAGGTCTCGGTCTGAGGAATTTACCATCAGATGAATAACAATAAACAGAGATCATATTAGTTCACAATTGGAAGGACAACCAATACTAGTTCAGAACTTTGCTTGCTCCTCCTTCCAGACTCTTCCACTAGTTCAGTCAGTCCTTCCAGACTCTTCCAATCTATCACACTATCTGCCACAATTTTTGTTACTTTTAGTAATTCTTGCCAGTCTTCATTTCTTCCCCAACTCATTCATATGACTCAGGATCATCTATACTAAGAATTTCTTTCTAAAGAATTTATTTCCTCTCTTCCTGCTGTTGTTTTTCCATTCTTTCTAAAGTAATTGTAAACAAATGCCACTTTACAAGCTGAATACTAAAAATTAGTAGAGAAGAGTGAAGATAGCAAGATACAGAACAAAAATTAACACTCAGCAGAACAAATTCAAGTAATCGGCCCTCAAAGTACTGGTTTAAATAACCACCTTTCACATCATCATCTCTGGAATTAGTATCTCACCTTTTAACTCCCAGGATTTTATAATAATCCCTCTTCTGTGATTGTTTCAGCATTCTCTGGGCACGTTCCAGCCCTTCTCGAATCTGCTGGTCATTTTCACTACTGGCTTGAGCAGTCTCATAGTCTTTAATTGCTTTTATAAAAAAAGTCAATGAGAAAAGGTTACACAACTCTACAAACTTCCAGTTAAAGAACTCAGCCACCCAACAAAACCGAAGCTTTGTTATTACCATATATAAACAGCAAAACTTTAGTTTTCCACTTGACAAGTTCTGGGGGTGTTTTCTAAATTAGAAAACCTCGGAATGAAGGCATTCCCTTTCACATATGAATTAGATAATTTTCTTTCTTTAGGTTCATCACACTTGTGGGAAAGGAAAGAGAAGGGAGGGTACCAATGTAGGTCACAACAGTCTCTGGACGTTACTACAGCCACAAGGATGAACATAATGAGTATCTGGGAGACTGAGATGAGGAAACAGAAACCAAGAAGAAAGTTTCAGCAACTAGTACTTGAAAAGCCCACTGCACATTGGTCCCACATTGTTGTTCAACTGAAGGATGAATTAACCAGTGTCTTTAAATTAATATTCATTCTTCTCCCCCATTCTGCACTTGATCAACACAATAGAAAATCTCTTCCTCTTTGGTGACTATAAAGACAGATTTCAGACTACCAGTAAGTTCATATTGTTAGCAAAAGGCAAATATTGGCTTTTTTACATTTCTGCATGCATAATATGCAGTTATATTTTAGTGTTTTTTTCCCAAAGGCATGCTCTCACTTTTATTTCAAGAGCTGCATTTCTCAGGCATGAAAGCAAAAGAAGAAATTTTGAAGAAATTTGATGCCTACACTTCCTTAAGTAAATTCTATTATTATTGCAAGTGCTTAAGACACCAAGTTTATATATTCTTTAATATCAAAATTTATCAAGGGAATCAAGTTGAAGTCTTTAATGAGACTGCAATTCTTTCACTACTATAATCCTCAAGGTCTCATTCGCAGATCCAAGTCTCTTAGGTTTCTCAAGTTAGACAAAGTACTTGCATCAGATTATTTCCAAGCAGATGCTATTTCTCAGCAGGTGTTACATTTGTTTTTCACTGTTTCTGAGCAAGACAGCAGGAAGTGCTAATGAATTTGTATTACCCAGACATCTGATACCACTGCAATCTTGTTTCAGTTACTGAAAGAAAAAGAAATCAAAAAAGTATTGCCAGAGCCCAAACAATTTCCTAGGCTACTACAAACCAAACAACATTTCTAATTATTTTCACATCACAGGACACTGCCTTTGCTGCTTAAAGCATTCTGGCTTCTACTGGTATTTTTAATAATTTGTCCAGTCATTAAAAAAAACCCAAAACAGGAATGTGCACTAAAATATGTGCTGAATATATGCTATCAAAACTAATAAAAACAGGGAAAATGCAGGGATTTCATTATGCTGCTTTATTGTTTCAATAATTTTAAGCCCCACTCAACTTAATCTGCTTCAGGTAATACTCGGAGGGGCTAGCAGAACATCCTGCCAAATGCAGGTCAGATTGCTCAGCCTCACTGAGCACCACATCACCTACAGCACCATCGTGGGAAACCTGCTCAAGGGGTCACTGCTTGCCATGACAGTATCAGATTTCTCTTCTTTTTTTCTAAATCAACTTCCTTATTTAAGGACTGCAAGCATTAAGCACAACGGAAGGTATTTCAGTGCTGCACACTGCAGAGGGAATGAACTCCCCACACTCAGCAAGTATCCATTGCACTTTCCCTCTTCAATTTCGATGGTACACTCCAGTGTCGGGATTTTCCTCTTCCAGAGAGCTAATTGCTCTCTCCATCTGAGGGGTGAGGGTTGGAAGCAGGTAGATCAGGATGGCAGCTTCATGACCACAAGAAGTTTGCTATGAAGCCAGGAGACTTATTACTAATTCCTAGTATGTCAGGTGAGATATTTAATCAATTCTTTTGAGTCACTATTTCTAAAAGCAGTAGTACCTCACAAACAAACAGAACAGTCACTGCTGCTTCTTACTGGCCTGCTACTTCAGAAAGCTTCCTTTCATCCTGCTCCACAACATGAAAGGAACAACTACTTTCCAGTGTCACTTTTAATTTAAATACTTCAGTCAAATATAACTCTCATTATTTCAATACAAGAATCTTCATGATCACTCAAAAGGTAATCATATTGTATCACTAAACAACTTCGCTGGCTTGCCTGATTTTAAAGCTGAGACAGATTAATTCTGCATGTGGAATGATGGCCAATTTCCCATTAAACATGAGTAACTGCAGACAACCTACATCTATGCCAAGACTGTTAGAGAAATAACAGAATCAGTTTATGCTCTTACTGAAACCTCTAAAGTAGTAGAGTGGGGAGGGGGAAAAAAGAAAACAGAAAAAAAATTAGTGTGTTTTGACCAATTTTGAAACAGCAAGGCAGGTTTTTTCATTTTTTGACAAAACTTGTGCTCTAGACAGATAGACTCCTGTACTTGAGATATGCCAGAAATGGCGTCATTAAACATCTGTCTCTGTAGAGAAGCCCTGGATCCCATGTGATTATGAAGTAATTAAAACCATTTCATGAACACAGCTATACATAGTGAACTGCATCTTGAACACTTAACAAAAATCACCTTCAAAGTTCTGAATTGCAAGTACTTTGAAATTTCCTACCTTTAACAGGAAAACAGGTGCCTCCAGCCTGAAAATTTTTTTGAGGGAAGAATGAGATTCATTTTGCCCCTTTAAATACAAGACTACAATTTTAATTGGTGTTCTCCATGGCAAAGAGAAACCAGCCATCAAAGGATAAATAAAGACACCTCCAGGCAGAGGAACATTAATGGGCTGTAATGCTGCTGATGGAGGCTCTGCTGGAAGGCAGAGTGTAACTACAACCACCACTGCTGCCAAGGGCAGGAGGAAGGCACAGGAAATGCTACAGATCCAGGAGAAGCACAGTTCTGCTATAGCATGATTCTTCACTTGGAACCAGGCTAGGCCAAGCCTAGCAGGCACCAGCCCAGGAAATAAGCTCTCCCAGATCTCAGCTAAGTCCTCTCTGTTTCCTTATATCCTGTAACAGGGAGGAATTTGCCTCGGCACAAGACCTCGGCTGTCTGCATTTGTGCAGAACCTTGTAACAAAACTTTTCTTTCCTCCAATTCCCAAAAGTTTGAGTCACCTTCTCTGGAGGTATTTAGAAGTGATGCAGATACGGCACTTGGGGACACGGTTTAGTGGTGGATTTGCCCGTGCTGGGTTAATGGTTGGACTTGATAATCTTAGAGGTCATTTCTATCACTCCATGTAATAGGATGCATTGTACAGAAACTCTACATGGAAAATGCAGCCTCAAGGAACAGAATCAGTTTACTCTCTGAGCAACACTACAGAGATCCACAGAGGAGAAGCAATGGCTGTTACCTCCCTCTGCCCTCAGCACATGCAAGGGAATAGAACAGTATTATTTCATGCTGCCATCTCAAGACATGAAAATGGAGCTCCTAAAATGGATTTACATTACCCTAACTCTAATTACTTTTTGCCTCTAAATGCAATTCTCTGACATTGCTGATTATATAAAACATCTGAGTTGAATAAGCTGCACAGTCTCATAAAACATCTTGAACACAGTCCACTGCTGTAAAGACAACTCTGCTGTAGATAAAACAAGTACATTCCACTTACACTAATCAAGACAAAATTACCACCAAGTATTTTTGTAAATCTGCAACTATCAGGGCTCATTAAGGATAACACAGTGCAGAATCAAAGCACATGTTAAAAAAGGCCTTTGAAATGCTGACTGCATTTTAAACATCCACATAAAGTATGTGCCAACAGCATACAATTGTACCTTCTTCATACATGTCTTCTAGCAAATAAGCTTCTGCTCTGTGTTAGA
>VZTT01075280.1:2616-14304 GCA_013400855.1 Buphagus erythrorhynchus | reverse complement strand
CTTAAATTTTTTAGGTGTTTGCTAATGGAAGATGGTCCATCAAAGGACCAGCATCTCAGTAATAAACTGTTAAACCTAAATTGAATGGCATGTACCTTCCATCTCATATTCAGTTAAGTTTGAGATCATCAGAAACTTTTCTAGAAAACCCTCCAGGCGGCTGACTAAATTAAAGAGGGGAATTACAGGCTGAGAAGACAAGTAGGGACATCAGCAATGAAGGATAAGTGTAAAGCTGTCTCTCTCTGCATAATAATTTTATTGCCTGGCTTGATGTATCATAATGTTTGAGATATATTACCCAAAGTAAGTAATACAGTGCACCATTAAACACATTATGCTGTGAATAATTAAGATGTGCAACATTAAAACTTTTGGGTAGAATGTAATTACTGTATTCCATGAAAAATCAATGGCTACTCCAGCACTGTAAGTAAACATTAAAACAGTGTTTCACAGACACACAGTTGGTAATTGCTTTATGAATATATTTTAGAGGCTGTTTTTTGCTTTTGTCTGATGAGATGAAGTGATTCACATGCAGAAATTAATTTTCAAAAATTTTCTACCTTGAAGATTTGCTCTTTGTTTGAGTAATTAATGATGCTTCCTATGTCAGTCAGCAGCAGCAGAATGCAGAGATCTATGCCTGAGTCAAATGTACAATGCTTGACAGGACTGAGCATCCTTCACAGCTTGCACCTCACTGCATCCCACAGCTCTCTTGCTAGTTTAAAACATAAGGCAGGCTTACTCCTGAACTTAAAAGGTAAACATATCATGCACTTACACTGGTGATAAGGTGTGGGCACAGGCGAGGAATGAATCCCTTATGATTTTTATTCTGCTCTGAAGAACTGTGAGCTCAAGAAATTAAATCTGCAGGAAGCTGTCAAGATCATTCAGTTGAACCAAACAAGGTGATAGGATTGAAATATGAATTTAACATCTAGTTCTACCCAAATCTTCAGGCAGAATTATGCTAGAAATTTGTATGACTGCATTGCATATTAGGCCCTGTCTAGAAGCATTTGTAGAAAGCACCTCACATGCGTATATAAAACAACAAATATATCAAAGATGAAATTCTGGNGTTCAGAGGAAGATGATGATGTTGCAGGAAGCTCACGCATGAAGACTCTGATGTTTCCTTTTTTAAGGAAGTTGTGGGGACACAGCTCACAAGCTCGTGGCTGAAGCTGAAGAATTCCTTTAGAGTACCATAATTTTGGAATGGCCCACCAAGACACAGAGAAAGTGAAGAATTCTACATGCCATGCTCCATGGCATTCAAGAGAATTACTCTAAATCCCATGCAAATGTGAAATCAGAACCAGCCCTTTTATGTATCTTGCTGCAGGATATCTTCTTTTCAAGGCTTCCTACTTAGAAAATTGCATTGCCAGGGCAGCACATCGTTGCTTGGGCAACAGAGATCTTCAAGACACATTGGAAGCCTCTTCTTATCTGTTGGCCATCTAATTCAGTTGTTTTGTTTTTTTTTAATTGTGGGGTTTTTTTCCCTGATACAGTTGTTTGGAGATTTACACTACTGACTCTAGTAAAGAGCCTTGGCAACAGGTGTTGTAGAGATTAATCAGATAAAAGATACATTTAGTGATCATTCTTATGTGCAATTCCATTAAAATTAATAACTCTAATAAGCACCTGGCAGGCATCTCTCAGCATTTGTGTAATATGCCAGAAGTATAGTGTTCTGGTAGCAAATAATTTATTTCAGTTCAGGTGATGAATTTTTTTTTTTTACTCTGTGAAAGAAATAACTTGCTCTGCTATTTATCATTTAGAAGTCTCTGTAAAAGATATTTTAAGTGTGGTTTTGCATAACTTCTTCTGCAGCCTTTTCCCCAATTATTTGAGTACCTTGTAGTTCTCTATTAAAAGGATGTATCTCAGCTGTCATGGGAGATTCAACCTCTCTTGTGTCCCATTAATTTCAGGAGAAGGAAGTGCACAGTGAGGATTTTGCCTGGGTTTATATAAGTGATTAGTTTCTTACTGGGTGGTATTTTCACAAAAATGTGCATTTGTGTTGCCAAGACAGAGTGGAAGTTTCTTGCCCTCTGATTTTTAGGAGTTGTGTTTATGGTCAGGTTGTTGCATCAGCTGGCTTCTCTGGATGGTCTCACTGTCTATTGATTTGCAAACACATGTGAACATTTTTTACCTTTTGAGGCTTCAGTATTAAGTCTTCTGTTTTTTCTTCTGTCTGTGAATAGGTGATTAACATAAAGCTCTGAAATATTTTATACCTGTTGCAAACATTGCCATAATAAAAAATATTCTTGTAGCCTTTCTTATTTTTTATGCATGAGTGGTTTTCCCCTGCTCCAGTTGTTACTAAGTTTATTTCAAGTGGCTAAAGAAATGAGGATTGACATTAATATTTCTTCATGTAATTATTCTGTGATTACTGAGACTGAAGGAGGGATGGAGGCTCATGTTAATGTACTTTACAGTTTTATTTCACAGCATAAAATATTGTAACCTCGATGATCATATTCTGCTTGTGCTTTGTAGCATTCAACCTTTCAAGTTGCTCACAACAGAATTACTTTGATTTCATTTAGTACAGACAAACATATCTTTTATTAGCCTTTGAAGTACATGAGTTTATGGGTGGTTTTTCTTAAATAATTGGATTTTGTTACTTTCTTGCCCTTTTATTGCTCTTTTTTTAAATTTTATTGATACAAAATTTGAGTATATTTTATTAAGTTGCATCTTGTGAGCCCTACACTTACTCTAGAGGAAGAAAAAAACAGTTTTTCTAACATTAGACATTCTGAGAGACATTTGGGAGACATTNTGTAGGTGCATGCATGAGCAATAATTTTTAATTCAGTTATTAACTCGAATCATCAATTGATCTTGAATTTAGAATTGGGCTTTCTACAGCATACAGATCTTGCTAAAGTGCAGCATTTTATTTGGGCATAGAAAAGGTGTTTTATGCTAGATTGCTGGTAGTAATCTGATGTTTTGAACCTAAATTTCTTAAGGAAGAAAGAGAAAAACATGACCAAATGCAGAAAGAAAAAAAAAAAGTGCTTCTGTTATGTTTCTCAGGGATGTGAATCTTTTCATGACAGTAACTTTTCGGTGTAATTAACATTAAGTAGATGTTTTCTGTAGGTATTTTTCATAAAGCTATGTATGTTACAGAACTTAACTAGAGTCCTGCTTTCACCCTGAGCCCTGAAGTGTGGCAGGTTGGGTGAGGGTCTCCTCCTTTGCTCCCCTCTAAGGGACTAATGGGCTATATGCTCTCTGGGGAGAGAAAGGCAATGGTATGTTTTTTCATCAAAAATGAATGCCTACTCTTGCCTGCTTTCCCTGTTAGGATGGGG
This sequence comes from Buphagus erythrorhynchus, assembly GCA_013400855.1. Taxonomy (NCBI): domain Eukaryota; kingdom Metazoa; phylum Chordata; class Aves; order Passeriformes; family Sturnidae; genus Buphagus; species Buphagus erythrorhynchus. The sequence continues at coordinate 10,933 of VZTT01075280.1, read as the reverse complement.
ACTCTGAAAATGAGTTTGCTTCCTGTCACATGTGTGGGTGTCATCTTGAACAACCAGGGTTTCTTTCATCCTGGCTCTCTGGCACAGTTTGGGGATCTCAAGGCAGCAAATTTGTTGCTATTTTTTAAAGTGTTTGAAAATGGAAAGATATCAGAAGGGACTGTTTAATTCAGTGCTCACATCAGACCAGTGTCTGAAACCATTAAAAAAGAAAAAAAGAAAAATATTTTCTTTTCAAATGCTCAAGTTTTTCTATGATGTGGTTAAAGAATAATTTTTTAGACAGGAATGGTAACTAAATATTGGAACAAATTGTCATGGGAAATGAAGTTATTTAAGTCAAGACTTGATATCTGAGTAGAAGATATTTTCATTTTCAGACATTAGCTATGATGCTGGTTCAGACAGTTGGGAAGAATATGGTGTGGACTGAAGAAATAGCAAGTCACAAATGGGCACCTAGAGTGCCCAGAGCACAAACTGATAAAGCTGGTGGTTGTTTGTAGAAGAGGCATATTTGGGTTTTCCACAGCTTGCACTTTCCATCACACTTTTGTCATAAATTCCAAACTGCCCAAGCTCAGAAGTCCCAGGAGCCTCGTGACAGCTATTTAATAAAACAATAAAATTTTTAGTTCCTTTTGTGCAAGTGTAGCCTGTAATGCAGTATTTTGTTATGAACAGCTCTTAAGGAAGTGCTCCTTTCTGTAACAACATGTGAATTTGGGATGCAATTTCATATGCTTTTGTTTTGTTTGGTTGTTACAGCTGGCCAGGGAGAAGACTGTTTCTGTAGGTCTTTGAAGTCAAGAATGTTATGTAAAATACAGTTGATCATATTAACATTTAGAGAATCTGTCTGTAGGAGGCCACTGAATATATAAAACTTCAGTTTTCAGGCCAATTTATCAACTTCACCTTTAATACACAGAGCCAAAGACATACAAATCAGCCTGAGAGGGGAGCTGAATATTTCTGTTGGTTCAGATGCTTTTATTCATGAAAGCTGAGTGACTTTCAGTATGTTTCAATTGCATAACTGGAAATGTTTTCAACTAGAAATGCTGTTGGAGCGATCAGCTAATGAGACAAAATCAAATTCCAACCAAATTTTTGTGTATTCATTTATTTTCTGCTTATAGCTTAATGTTCTCCATCTATTCCTTATGATTTATAAAATATACCCATTTCTTAAGCAGCTCAATGAAGAGTAAAGTGCTGCAGAGGCCCAGGCTATGAAACTGATAATATAAATTGACAGTGGATATATTATATCATGACATAGCTGTTATGGGATACGGGGCTTGACTTAATTTACATAAAAGTCATAAATGTCCATGGTTTTGCTGAAGGCTAGGATTAGGGGCTGCAATGTGCCTTAGACCTGTAGGGATCTGAGAGCTTTTTGAGTAGTGTTGATAAACTGTGTCTCTTGAGGGGGAGTGTTGAATGCAGTGGAACCCTTTACTTAACAGTGAGGATTTTGAGCCTTACAAGATGTGAAAACCCTTGTGTCTCTTAAGTAAAATGAAAAGTCAAGGCTTGCCTTATTGCTGAGCATTATGTATTGTGAAAATCGAAATCTGCATGTGGATTAGGCAGCTGATTGATACAATGCAATGAATCCATTAGAGAATTTAGAGAGGATTTCATGCTGTTTGCAGAATACCAGGGGTGTTTGAAGGCATTTGGCTCTGATTTCTATAGTCTGACCAATCATCAGTATGTTAAGTGCCATACTCTTTCTCTAGTGCAGTATAATCTGTTTTTTAACTGTTTGCTTGCATATATTTGTATCTTTTACATATAATTTCCTTTCCTTTCTTGCCTAGCAAAATTAATTTAATTGAACTTGATCAAACATATCGCAGATTCTTCTAGTGTATGACTCATGCTGTGTTAAAGGGAAGTATAATTTTCCTCCCACCCTTAGAAAAATACATCAAAATAAAATTTAGAAAAAGGGCTAGAAAGCACCTCCCAGCCAAACAAGTGACAAGCATTGATTCATTCAGCTGCAGTCAGTCTCTGAGAGTTATATGGGTACCACTGATGCCACTTCCAAACTGTAGCAGAAGTGAGCTTCGTAATCTGTCTTCCTACAATAGGTTTTGCAAAAAAAATTAAAACGTTTCTTTCTCCCAGGTCATGTTTAGGCTAGCCTTAAGACTAGGCCTTTGACCTGGATGTGGCCATGCCCTATACTTTTGGTGACATACCCTTTATAGTAGATTTTTGTCAGCACCAAATAAGTTAATAGGATGTAGAGCCCTTATTTGAGACAGTGAGTATGCCTCTGGGAAGCCAGATTTCATTGAAACTTGGGAATACAGAATAAGTGTATTTCAGGAAAAAGGGAGAATTAGTTCTTGGTCTAAATTCACAGTAAGAAACCGGGATTATAGCGAAGCCCTGGTCAGAGGAATACTGCCAGCTCAAGTGAGTTTTAAAGCTCAAAAATATGCACATTTTCAAATGACAGTTCCCTTCCCCCACAAATATTAGGAGTCTGGGAGGTAAGAAGATAAAGAAGCTGATTTGCATTTATTTTTCCATCAAAAATTGCTAGAAGTCTTGCCTCTGTTCTTAAAGATCAAGAAAGATTTAGATGGAGAATTGATATGCAAACTGCAAATGTTGCCTTCCAGCCCTGCAGCAATTATCTATATCTTCGTTACAGTTATTTTATTTGAAACTGTTTTTGCTGTTTCCATAATACTTTAGTCACTCAATTTTAGATGCAGTAACTACTTAAAAGCTGGAACCATGAATTCGCAGTGGCTGGTGTGCTAGAAACTTTCAGAAATTTTACAGTGAAACAACCTTGTAGTTACAGCTTGATTAGATCAGAATGGACTCATGGACAATAGGATTGAAAAAAACTTTGAGTCACCATGTGGTTCCCTTAAAGAGAAGAAGTGGAAAGCATGCTCTAAAGGCTAATAAAAATTGTAGTGAGAACATTCCAAGCCCAGAATGAATGACTTCATAAACGGGTTTATAGTGTAACTGGAATTTCCAGGCCATATAATCAACACTTAGCAAACCTTTTAAGAACTTGTTAGATGTGTTTCAGTGTGCAAACACCTTAGGTAGAGTTCCACAGCAAAAAACTATATTTTCTTCTGAAGCTGCTCATCCTATAAATCATGTTAGTATGAAAATGAGCAGTCTCAGTCAATCCTGCTGTTGTAGTTCACAACATAGTTTACTTTCACTGTTCACTTTTTATTTGTGAGTCCCCAGCATTCTTCTGGCACGGCTGATGCTAATGAGAAGTACCACAAGGAAAAAGGTAAAAGTGAGTTTGTGAACATGGAATTTAAAGAAATTGTACTGTGCAGGGTGGTAAAATGCAGATAATTTGGCACTATGATTACTTTGGTCATGTGGCCTAACTTCTTGGATCATCTCAGCAACAACCATGTCAGTAGTAGAACACGGGGGGAATATAAACTTTTATGCAGAGCTGAAGTCCTGTCTCCTTATTTGATGGAATTAACTAGAGACAAGAAAAAATGGTCAATTTGTAATTCTGTTATTTTGAGCAGTTCATAATTTCTGCATCAGTGAAAGTATTTGTAGCAGAGCAGAAGATGTGATGTAACTAGCAACATTCTGATAACCAGAACTATTAGAGATGTGGCAAGATACTGGTGATCATTTGGTTACAGAAGGCAAAGAATGGGATTTATTAACATCATACATCAAGAAATGTTGAGAGCTGGAGCATGAGAGGGGAACTTGAGGAAGCAGAGTCATGGAGTGTGTAGGAAAGGATGACTTGCTGGCAACACTGGCAAATAGAATGGTGAGAAGATATTCTTCGAGCCTGAGCTGGTCTGAGAGATTGGGGGTTGTGTAGGTAGGAAGGAAAAGATTGAATATGAAGCTGTGGGCTGAAGGCTTTACAGGTAGGTTTAGCTCTAAGGGAGGTGCAAAATTCACAAGTAGAGCAAAGAAGAGAAAACAGATGGTTTGGGAGAGAGATGATGATGACTGGAAAAAGGCATGGAAGAGTAGCTGCTGAAGGAAATTTTGTGCTGGTGTTTCTCCTGGTTTTGAGAGAATTTTGCTTGGAAATAGTAAAAGTGCTGCCAACCACACTTTTCAGTTCTTGTTCTCTATAGGAAGCAAAATGCAAAAGTTAGTGACAGACCTGTATATTTTCTATCATTATTTGAAAATTAGTAACCTTAACAAATAAACAAAACCATAAAAAAAAAAAAAAAAAAAACAAAAAAAAAAACCAAAAACCAAGCTTTTAGGTAAAAAAGTGTCTTTTTTAGACAGATAAGTAAATCCTGATAGTGGTCTTTTGGGACAAAAATGCCTCTTATAAACAAAGAGAAGATAACTTGTCATGAAGAACGTCAAGTTTTTCTGACTGAGGGGTTTTGTTTTGTTTAGAACTTGCTGACCCATAAATGGTCAAGCCTGAGCATCTAGTTCATAGAATCACGAGAAGAAAATTTCATTTGGTTCCCTGTTACAAACAGATCCAACATTTTAAATTCCTTTTCTTTAACAGAGATTCATTGCTTCTTGCTTCCCACAAATATGAGTAAGGCCATCCAGGGAAAAAATATCTACCATCTACTAAAAAATGTAAATTTGTTCATATTTTTAAATCTCTGGGACACTTGAAATGGTTTGATTTGGTTAGGTAGCTGTCACAGAATTGTCTCTGATTCATCTGTCTTATACGGTCTTCCAAGTTATTAGTGATGTGCGGGCTCACCAGTGCCATGACCGGGGGGTGGTCACTTCCCTGGTCCTGCTGGCCACACTATTCCTGATACAGGCCAGGATACCACTGGCCTTCTTGGCCAGCTGGTCACACACTGGCTAGTGTTCAGACAGCTGTTGACAAACAACCCCTGTCCCTTTCTGCTGAGCAACTCTTGGGCCAGTCCTCCCCCAGCCTACAGCGCTGCATGGGCTTGTTGTAATGCAAGTGCAGGACCCAGGACTTTGCCTTATTGAACCTCATGGAGCTGTCTTCAGCCCAATGATCAATTCTGTCCAGGTGTCTAGGCACAGCCTTCCTATCCTGGAGCAAATCAACACTCTCACCCAACTTAGTGATGTCTGCACATTTAGTGAGGACGCACTCAATCCCTATATCCAGATCATCAAGAAAGATGTTAAATAGGACTGGCATAAAAACTGAAACACTGGAAAACACAGCTGGAGACCATCCGCCGACTGGATGTAGGTCCATTCATTGCAACTGTCTGGGCCTGGCCCAACCAGCCAGGTTTTTACCCATTGTGCTGGTTTCACCTGGGGAGAACAGACTCAGAGAGAAGTTCTCTCTATGAGAACTTCCTCTGGGAGTTGATGGGATCAATTGAAGGCTGGTTTGGTTACTGACAGCCTGAAGAACCAATTGGAGAAAGTTAGTTCGCTCCGTGAACACACATTTTGAAGGAGGTAACCCGGAAAAGAGCTCTCTTTCTTTTCCGGCAGCAGTGCAGGTAACTCCGGCCTGGCCTGGCTCCACTGCGGGCCTGGGGGTGGGGGCAGGCCCGGGCCGGGCCCCTGTCCGGGGAGCTGGCATGGCCCGGCAGGGAGGAGGGGTGGCCATTCACAGTGACCAGGGAGACCTAGGAAGCCTGATTGAGATCCCAGCCGCTCTCCCTCCTTCCCCTTTCCAGCGTGGCCTGAGTTTCTGAGATCTTGACACAGCTCCAGCATTGCAGCCTTGCTTTCCTTATGTAAAATCTTAACTCTTTCAATGCTCAGATGAGACTTGCAGACTTTTCAAATCTCCCTGGAGTGAGAAGGAAAAAAAATAAAAGAGCTAAGTTTCTTTAGATGGAAGGAGAATGAGGAGATGCTGTGAGGATGGCTGAAAAATCCTTTTGTAAGGTTGTAGGGATGAACTGATATTGCACTGAAAATTCCTATAAACCATGGAGAAAAGACGTGGGGGGTTAAGTGTTCCATTTGATAGATCATTTGACCAAAAGCACCTGTGTTGATAATCTTTGCCCCGAGGAAAGATGATGATCTCGGTTTTCTGAGTATGAAGCATGAACAGAAAGAAAAGAGATGAAGAGAACTTTTGCTTTGGAGCAGTTCATTCTTAAAAGTAATACCCCATGAGTTTAACATGGCCCATAAGCACAGCTTTGGGAAAGCTGTGAAGATGGGAGGAGCTTCACGACTTGGCAAGTTTTTTCCTGGGCAGATACAAATCATGAAAGTGAAACCACGAGAGCACTGTTTTTTTTCCCTCCTTATGGAGAAGTTCCTATGGCCTGACAAGAGGAAACTTCTGTCTCCAAAGTGAGCTAAAAAAAAGGACTATTTAATTTGGGAACTGACTGAAGTAGTTTTTTGTATGTTTGTCTTGTTGTTATGAAGGTTAGGAGAGGGGAGGAAAGAGTGGTCTGAAGATTTTATTCTGAATTTTCTTTTCTTTCTTTGTGTAGTTAATATAAGTTTTTTATACCCTTTTAAGTTTTAGGCTTGCCTTGCTCTTTTGCTCCTGGTTCTGTCTCACAACAGAAAATGAGCATATTTAAATTGGCAAGTCAAAACTATAACACCCATCAAAGAGAACACCCATCCAACTTGCAAGCAGCCAATTTTTCTGGGAGGATGCACTGGGAGGCAGTATCAAATGCTTTACTGAAGTCCAGACAGATCACAGCCCTCACCTCATCTACCAAGTGGGTCACCTTATCATATAAAGGTGATCAGGTCAGTCAAGCAGGCCTGCCTTTCATAAATCCATGCTGGCTGAACTTGGTGCTCTGTTTGTTCTACATGTGCCCTATAATGGCGCTCAGGATGATGTCTTCCGTAACATTGCCCAGAATCAAGGTTAGGCTGACAGACTCATAGTTCCCTGGATCATACTTCTGTGCCTTCTTGCAAATAGGCATCATATTTGCCAATTTCCAGGCTGCTGGAACTTCACCAGTTAACCAGGACTGCTGGTAGACTGCTGGGAGTGGTTTGGCAAGTTCTTTCACCAGTTCCCACAGTACTCTAGCTTTCAGATGAATTACTTTTCAAATTCCTGGTTCCATGACATTAAATATGCTTGTAGTCCGTAACAATGAGTTATTAGACTTGGCTAGCCATGTTATCATTTTCAGTGGATCATAGTAATGTTGCTGCGTATTAGGTCTATCACATAATTGTTTCAGTAATTCCTTGTCACAGGAGCAGATGCTTTAGTTACCAGTAGAAGTTTCTAATCAGTTATTTGACTACAGTTAAGAGAGAGGAGTGATTTCTAAATCTTGGTGATTTGAAAGAGTCTTGATTGTTTGACTGAAGATTCAGGTACTATTTGGAACTCTTCATCTGCCAAATCTCTTTCCAAACTCCAGTTTATGGCATTAGACATCTGATAATTTTAAAATTAAATTTAAAATGTTTAGCAAAGTATATTTAACAAATAAGGGTTCTCTAATTGTTTTGAATATCTTGTTTCTAAATCCCTAATTGTGATAGGAATATGATTAGGTAAAGCAAATTCAAACATCACTGAAAATGTTTGGTTAATACCTTGTGCATTAATCAGTGACATAAGCTCTTAATTGTTACATTTCCTGTATATATTTCTGGCCTCTGAATTAGGAGCTCTAATAGTATTCCTAAGAGGTCCTGGCAAGCTGTCATTCATGGAGACAGTACTGTGTATTGTAGTGGATAGAATATTTAAGCCAAAATATTTTTGCTTTAACCTGAGATAGTGCCAGTCACTGTAGCATGAATTGAAACAATTAAATTCTAGCAAGCTGATTAAAAAATAACAATGTTCTACCAAAATAAGCATGTGTTGCTGCTAGGGCTTGTACTATATCAACTGAGCTTTCAAAAATTCTTTCATATAGTGTTTGAAAAAACCCTCTAGTAGGAATGCTGTCCATCAGGATATTGCTAGGAAGATTAGCTACTGCACAGCTATGTTAAGTGCAGATATTAATTATTAATATAGAAAACAATTTTGCTAACCATTTTGCTATTTAAAACTTAGACATCCCAACTTCCTGTATTTTGAGGGTTTATTTTCATATCATAATGAATTCTTCCATCACCATGTGATAAGTAAGCACTAGCTAAATACTCTGATTCTGCTTTTAGAGTATAGTTTTTTTTGCAGACATAAAAAAGGCACTTCTGTGAAAACTTGCAAAAAAATCCTTCAGAGGTAAAGATACACAGGTCACAGTAAAACTCAGCATAAGTCTGTATCTGTAAATCAATTATCCAATGTACTGTTCCTTCGACTTTAATTCTCAACCAGTACCTGGGAGTTCTGAAGACTCTTTTCCTCAGAGAAATTTTTTTTTTT
>VZTT01075279.1:45301-55547 GCA_013400855.1 Buphagus erythrorhynchus | reverse complement strand
CCGCCGCCGCCGCCTGCGCCTCCTGCCGCCGCCGCCCGCTGCCGCCCCTGCTCTGCCTCCTGCTCGCAGCTCTCTGCCTAACCCCAGGTGAGCGCCCGCCCGCGGGATGCCGTCCCGGCCGCGCGGAACTTGGCGGAGGAGAGGCCGGGGCGCAGGTGGCCGTGCCCGCCCGCCGCTCCCCGGAGCGGCCCAGCACCTACCGCGGGCTCTCTCTGCTCCCGGGGGTCGCTCCCGACCGCTGGTGCCCGCCGCATCCCGCTGCGCTTCTGGAGGAGAGCGGTCCTCTCCTGCCCTCCGAGGGTGCGCCGGCTGATGCCGTCTCTCCTACAGGAAAGGCAGGAGCTGCCCCGGCGGTGAGGGGGACCGAGAGCCGCTGGTCTCGTCTTTCCCCGTGGGAAGCGGCGGTGCGGTCCCTCCGGGGCGTTGTCAGCGGCCGCCGGCAGCGCTGCCCCCGCGGGAGCGACAGCCGAGCCCCTTTCGGTGCGGTGCCGCTTCCAGGCTGAGCAGTCTGCTCTGCGAGCCGCCTGCAACTTGGGCGCTTCAGCCGCTTCTCCCCGCCGCGCCTTCAGTGCCGCCCGTGGCCGTGCCGGCAGCTGCGGGACCGGCGGCCTCCCGCCCGTGGGAGCCCGGGGAGGCGGCGGTGCCATCCCCGCGGCGGTGCCAGCCCCGCGGCGGTGCCAGCCCCACGGCGGTGCCCCCTGCTCGGGCAGCCCGCTGGGGCAGCGCTCCGTGCCTGGGGCTGCTCCGGCGCCTGGGTAACTTCGCTTCCCCTCCCCGCTCCGTAAAAGCGCTCCTGAGCGAGGCGCTAGGGGAAGTAGGCAGGCGCAGAGTGCGCTAAATATCCTAATTGTTCTGGGAGTATTTTGGCTATGAGGTGTTTGTAGGCTTTGTTTTGTAAATATTGAGCGTGAAAGTGAAGTCTGAGGGAAAAGCTGTGAAGTGAGGAGTTCTGCATTCACCGCGGGGACCGTCTCATTATTCTTGTAGAAAGAGCGTCAGCCTGTGGTAAAATTTTGTATTGCTTTAAGAAATGGCTTTGCCTCTATGTGCCTTTGCAACAACGGAGGGTTTGCAGAAGTGTTGGAGCTGCTGGTGGTTTTTCATTCCTGGCCTCTGCCTGGTTGTTACGTGCTCTCCAGTTAACCATTTACGGCCGGCATGGTCTTGGCGAAATGGAAGAGAAGAGCAGACCTTTTTCACTAGATACATTTATACTTGTTTTTTACAAGCTGCAAGTGCAACGCTAGCTACAACAGTAAAGCAAGGCTGCTGAATCTGTATTTTCAAGTAGAATAGTAAAAAAGCTCCACACAGAATCAACAGTAATATTGGAACCGTAAGCAGTGTGTCAGGCTGTGCTGTTAGGCTTTTGCTTTGGCAAATACAGGGTATAATCACTGTCGGACTTAATAAATACCAGTCCCGGTGGCAGAGCTTACAAAGAATACTGGTTGCTGTGATGCAGAGAAAGTCTTCAGGAGAGAGATTGTTCATTTTAGGCAATCTTGATGGCATGTGGATTATCAGAGGGATAAACGCCACAGCTTCTAAGAAGCAATACTTGGCCCCTGTGGAGAGATTTAGCCCAGTAAATACAAAACTATCTTGGTGGTTGTGTGACTGGCTACATTTTCCATTTGAAGAAAACGTGAAACCATAAAATATTTCATCTCAAAGGTTGTGTTGATGGAGCTGTATAAAAAGATGGCACTTAACTACCTATGATCTTAATAGGTTGTCAGCAAAACCATTTAACTTGTTTTTTCTGCTCTTCCTTTCTTCCTTGCCCTCTCAAGGAGAAGCTCAGGCTAGCTGTAAGGGGAGTCAAGCCCCACCTCAGCTTAGAAACTTTGCCTGCAGTACTGAAAATGCCTGGAAAGCCCAGTAGTAGATTTAAGCCGCTAGTTCTCTGTTTGTTCTGAGGAATATAAAAGATACATAGATACAAAAGTACCTATAAAAAGGTCTTGATGTTGCTGTAGTTTTACTGGTGCTTCCCCCTTGCTATCTCAGCTATTTTAAATGATAGCTAGTTTGCTATCATCTAAACAAATTATGGATTTATTACTTTATCATGGTGCTTGGCTTTTGGGAGTTCCATTTGAGCTTTGGATGTGGAAAGCAATAGATGAGCTATTAAAAGTATATTAAAAGTTTATGTGCCTCAATTGTAAATATCTCTGGCAATGATCAAGATGGACTGGAGATCCTTATGAGAAAACTTGATTTTGTTTCTTCATAGAATAAACTGCCTAGGAAAACACCCATCTTAAAAAGAGACAGAGGGTCCAAGTGCACATTTGGCACTGAGAGACTGACTCTAGGTCAGACTAAGTGAGAATACCGATTATAATCTCATACATCTCTAGAGGAAGTGGCTGTATGGGAAAAGAAAGTCAGTGATTAATCAGGAGCTAATCATGACCTTTCTCCCTCCCCCTGCTTTCTGGTGAATCATAGCAAGGGAGCTCTTAGTCTCTTGTTATATTACTGGACTTGTTACATATTGCCAAAATTGCCTAAGCCTAGTGAGACTGAAACATGTAATCTTATTCATGACTCTCATTGTGTTCTCACTCCTGACTGCGTTTTTCCCCTGGTATATCTGGTGTGACTTTGAGCTAGGGAAACGGGATTTCTATATTAAGATCTGGAGTTCACATGGGTTTTCTGAAACTGAAGTCAGAAAACATCTGCACCACGTGTATATGCTTCAGTGTGCCATGTATTTGTGGTCCAATATACAGGTAAAAAAACAGACTAATTCCTAAGTGAGTTTTCATTGTTAGATTGATTGCTTTGGGAAGCATTTGATATATTTACGGTGTTTTTTTTCTTTTTTGGTCTGAAAGTCTTCCAACATAAACTATTTTTTTGTGCTCTCCCCTCTACTCTTGGGTTTGTAGCACTGAGATGGCAGAGGGCAACAACAGAAATCATCCAGGTTTATAAATCTTTGAAATTTCAGCCAGGTGATTTTTACTGAGGAAAATGTATGTTGTTAGGTTCATGAAATAAATATATCTGTCACAAGTAATATTTAATTTCAAGACATTTTATTTTCATTTTCCAACCTGTGTAAGAGTTATCCCCTTTCTTGCAGTACCATCCATTCTCCTTAATTAAAGTAACCAGGGTTGTTAAAATTATTTACCCTGGGTTTATATATAATCTTCTTTGTAGTAGAATTCATTTACTGACTTACTTCCAGCGGAAATTTTCGGGGAACAGAATCTCTAAATATTTATGCAAGATGATACATAAAGGGGAAAATAAAATAGCATAAGTGTTTACATAATGCAAATTACATCTGTTGTAATCAGGCTAAAACTATGTTGTCTATTTCTTGTAAGTATCTTACTTATAGAGTGGGGTTTATAGTTGTAAGATGTCAGAGTGCTCACTGCAGATGAAGTGCTGTACCTCATTCCATATGAGATCCTTCTAAGCCATATGAAAACAAGCATTTCTGTAGCAGCAATAGCTTTAATATATTGGTTGCTCATACCATATCACACCATCATGGAGTTCTTCAGGTTCCTACCAGAGGACTTTCTGGAGAGTGTTTTTTGGTCAAAGTTATTTTGGACTTCTTGGGTGAAATAAGAGCAGGTTGCTGGTAGGAAACCGACTACAGAGGAGCCCCACCTCTCTGTATGCACTTTGAGCCCAATAACACTGGAGAGACTGAATGTGCTTATTTTCTAGGAGCTGTAATTTGTAATTGGATCTCCTAACACTAGATAATCAATATTCAGTTTTCCTGTGTGATCTGTACTCCGTGACCATAACATGATGATCACAGATCAGCTGGCTCAAGGTGTGATCTCCAGTGATTGTTCCACTGCTGTTTCACACATGGGAGTTTTGTGGCTTTTTAATACTACAGTGCTGACTGTTGAAACTGTTATCCCACATCTCTAATACTATGGTGTTGTAGTAAGGTCTTGGTTAGTTCTGCCAGCTCTGATAGGAGGCCGGACTTTATTTACTGATTTTTACCATATCTAAAACCCTGTAATCTTCAGGCTCTCTCTTCAGTGCTACTCAAGGTTCCTCTGGGTTGGCTGATGTGCAGCTTTTTCCTCTGGTAATACAGTAATTTTTTATTAAAAAACGAGTGTAAACTGCAAGACCACGTTTGTGAGAGAATTGAGGACCTGTTGCAATATTCTTGATTTCTCTCAAGTTCTTCTGTCTTCGAGAAAAATAGTTACGCTTCCATGCACTGATGCTCAAATGAGAGACTCTTAAAGAACTGTAAATGCTGTAGGGTGATAATTAGAAATGACTCAAGCAGAACGTGATTTTTCCAGCAAAACCTGAATATTAACAACTCCCCTTGATATGAAATAGTTGAGTGTTATCTTCCCAGAAGACAAGGCTTTGACCTACATGTTCTTTATCTCGGTATATTTTCTTTAATGGAACAGGACGAATATTAAAGGAGGATGTACATTTCTGCCTTTAATACACTAGAAAATGAATCTCATCATTTAGAGAGGAGATTGCAATATACCTTGTATTCTGACAGTCCACTAATGGCAGCGATCAGATCAAGTTTCTTCCTTTTTTTCTTCTTTTCTAGTTTTGTTTCCTTTTTTTTTCTTCCCCAGTGTGTTTTATTGAGAATGGCTTGAATCACAATCATTCCTACACCAGTGGATGTTAATCTACTGCTCCAAAGTGTTGGCTCTTTTGAGGAATTTCTGCCTAGCTTAAGATCAAATTGCATTCGTTATCATGCATATAGGTCTCCAGAAAGGCAAATAAATATTAAAACACTGCTGCTTCTACTGAAGTACTATTTTTATTGTTGATAAGAAATATGCTTCTTTTGGGGGGATAAAAAATGGGAGAAAGTGATAAAATAGTGTAGAGAGCAAGAAAGAGCACCTGCAGCTTCAGGGTATGATTTTTAGAGGTTATCAGGGGTTAGAACAGTTCTGTAACGTTTGGGTAGAAAGCATTTGAAGTGCTTTAAACAGCAATGGAAATACTAAGCTATTCCCTTGATAAGAAGTAAAAAGAGCAGTCGGTGATTGAATGAGCGTTTCAGCAGTCTGTATATCCATATATTTTGTTTAGGTTGTACTCTGTACAGTTAACTTCTGTTGTGAAGAAAAACTTCAAAAGCTCGAACCGCATTCGTGTGTTGTGTTTTGTGCTGTGGTGGCACCATCTGTAGTACGTCCTGGCATCGTTAATCATGGGTGCTGGTCACAGCAGTTTTGGACCCGAGGGAAAGCTCTCAAACAGCAGCCAAGGATGGCAGAAGTCCCCAGGGCTGGAGCCCTGGCAGGCAGTGACATTTTGGCACGTATCATGAGCACTGTGTGGTGGCTGTCCCTTTCCCTTAGCTGTCTCTTGACATGACGTGTTCCAGCTGCACGGGCTGGAAGGCTTTGGCTTTTTATTAGAACATTGATCCTGACCATAGCTGGCATCTTCTAAACTTTGAAGAGATATTGGCAGCTAATTCAATAGAGGGAGCTCCACTACCTTACTGTTAGAAGCAGCATGTCTCAGCTGTTCCCAGACCTCTGGCTTCAGCCAGAAAGTTATATTAAAAGTCTTTGTTTCTTCACAGTGTTTTGTAGTGCTAGGCTTTGTTACTGAAAGCATCTTACTTTCATCACAGTTGTATGAAGGGGAAGGAAGGACAAATCCAGATCACATATTAAGCAAACCCAAAAAAAAGGACTCAGTTAGAGATAGTTCTATTTTGCTTCAAGGCTTTGGGTGTTTTAGATGGATACACTACAGAATCAGGTTTTTAAGTGACACTTTCTTGTCTGGGGAGGCAGGTTGTGAGATTGATGGAAAAGTGCAAAAAATTAGAATAAATAGAGGGTATTTCCAGGGGTTGAATGGGCCAAGAGTGGTGTGGCATAAATAGGGTACAAACAGGATAAGGAAATGATTGTACCAGGGTCACTGCTGGATGTTACATAGGACATTTGTTTAAAAAAGTCTGTTTTTTCAATAAGTTCTTCTGGGATTAGTATTTTTTTTTTTTTTAAGGAAAAGTGGGATATGTATGCCATCCTGTAAACATGGTCATTTTGAAAGAAGCCAGCTTAAGTGTATGCCTTTAACCCATTCCATGTCTCTAACACAGTAAAGTATACATACAGAAAGCTGATAACTGTTCTGTAACCTTAGGACTTTATATTTTTCTTGAATGCTTTCATTTTTTGAATAGTATTTCTTATCAGATGGTTTTGAAACTAATTATCAAGTCCCAATAAAGAAGAGCACTTCCAAAAAAAATATTCGAGTCACCTTCAAGTAAGCTTGTAATGAACTCAGCATTATTCTTCAGTCAGATGGATCCCAGACAAATGCCCTTTATCATTTCACTTGCTGCAGAAGTTACATTTTTTTAATCCATTTTTCTCCAATTTGAGTAAAGAAAATAACCATAGATATTGGAGAACGAAATAGATGTAGCTTGTCTACAGCTTGATTTAAGTGTGGCATTTTATATACAACTGACTTATTTCATGGTTTTGTTGTTTTAGCTTTTTAATGTGAATTTTTGGTGAGGTGGGTTTTAGGTTTGTTTGATTTTTTTTTTGTTTGCTTGTTATTGTTAGACAATGCAACAATTCATTTTTTCAGAACTCACTGCTGAGCTGAGTGAGTTTTTCATGCTAACCAGGAAGAATTCCTAAAGCTCCTATTTTAGAGGGCTGTCACAGTTTATCTCTGGGTTGGAATGGTAAATGTTCACTTAAGAGTCTGTAACTGGATACCTTACAGAGAATACATAGGTTGAAATGGACTTAAAAATGGGCAATTGAAGGCAGCTATAAGATCTAAAAATTATTTGTGAGATGCTGTTTCTTTTAATTGCAGCTTCTGAATTATTTTTCTGTTGATGACATAGCTAGAGTATTAATCTATGCATTTTTCCCTTTTGGCATGGAATTTTATTTTGTGAAATGTACAAAGCAGCATGTGTTTAGCAAAGTGAATTCTGTGACTCATCCAGATAAAATCATGGTTTGCTGGTTTATTCTAGTTCTGGAGAATAGAGATGAACTCAGTGGCCTTTACCTACAAAACCAGACATGGAACAGGGAAAGGACAAATGGAATATTCAGGCAGGATTTGGGAAGCTGCAGTGTCGCCGTGTTAACTTCAGAAGAGAGAAGAATGCTGCATCAGTTTCTTCATTCTTGATACAGCACATCAAATGCTTGCGTATGGAGAGGATGATAGGGCATGTATTTTTTTTTTTTTTAAATCCACACAGTGACACCCCAGTATGGGATTTGCTTTCTAAAACTGAGAAAGGTGAAAATTTCTGACACTTGACAGAAAAGTAGTGCCCTGACAACTGGTGATGTAAATCCAGAAAACATTTGCATCTTATACTTGACAGCTTTAAAGGTTAGCAAGGGGATAATTTTTCCAAATTTAATTCATGACTGAGATTTTTGCCAAGTATTTTTAATATTACTCTTCAGTTTTCAAACTGCTGCGCAACTTGCTGATAATCTTGAATTCAGCCTATCCACAGAAATAAGAAAATCAGTGTTAGGAATGCCCCAGCAGCTTCCAGTTTGAGTGAATTATGTTTCTTACTGTTGTGTTTCTGCACAGACAAGAACTTAGCAATGCAGAGCTTTACGGTTAGTAAAGTAATTCTAGTAATTACGGTTAGTAATGAAGTCTTGTGGTTTGAAACAGTCACCAATGTATGGGTAGATAATGACACCTACTTCTCATTGCATAAATTTATATTTTGCACTTTTTTCTACCGATATTTTTTGTTTTGTTAAATATTTAAAACTTTCAGAGAATGGTTTGCTCCAGTAGTTTAGTTCTTGACATGGTTTCTGACAGGACTTTTGGAGGGACAGCTGTTCCATAATTCAGTTTGACCTGGCACATCACACTGTTGTTGAATGATGCAACATGTTCTGTTTTAGCTTTGAAGTTTAAGTGCTTTACCCTGAAGATTTAACCCCAATTAATGTGAGGTGCCCCACAGCAGCAAATTCCTAAAAGTCTACGTGAATCTTGGAGTGCGCTTTCTGGAATTTCACCTGCAGACTTGGTAAGGGTCAGGTTCTGGTATTTCATCCAGACTCCCTTGTGTCTGTGGGTCATTTTTTCCTCACTGCTTGCCACTTTAAGTACCTTGGGGTGTTAAATCCAAAACTTCTGCACAGCTTCTTGGGGCAGCAAGGGGAGGAGTCTAAAACTTTTGAGATAGTGGGAAATAAGTGGTATGTTGCAAAGGTGACTACTGTGGATGTAGAGGCAGGTTAACCATTTCTTAGTAGATTCACAGAATATTTTGGCATCTTCTATGCATCCTAACATAATGTATTGCCTGCTCTGTAAGAAAGTTCTTTCCTTATCTCAAAAGAGCTTTAAGCCCTTGGTATCTGCAGCCAGAAGGAAGGCAAACTTTCTGGCCTGTGTGTAAAACTGTTGGTGTATCAGAGGGGCAAAATATATGCCTTGTGTAAAAAAACATATGCCTTTGCCTGAGAGCCAAAGGGACAGGAGCAGGGAAATGACAATTGTGGTTTTTCTGGAGGTTTTGTGGGAGTGGGAATGTAGCTGGGTATTGGGGCATGCTGGCAGCATTAAGCTCTGCAGAGCTGCTGGCTGTCACCATCCTGCAAAGGGGGCCTTGGGGTGCTGCTGCAGCCACCAGGGCAGCACAGCTCAGCTTGGAGAGCTTGGCAGTTCCTCTTGGACACCATGCAGCTCCAGAGCCAGCAGGCAGGACCTCCCTGTAGTGGTGGTCACCTGTAGGTCCATGGTGGCTGTTTCGTTTCTACTGTGTAAGAGGGGAAAGATCTCTGTTCCTCCCAAGCATGAGAAATTCCCACCCTTTACTGGGGGCGTGCTTACTCTCTGACCTACTGCAGAAATGTCTACTTACTTTAGGAACACTTTTCTTCTGCTCTGGGTCTTTTTCTTCTGGTTCACTTTTTAATCATTATGTCCATCTGCAAGTACAGAAGTGATAAGGAAAGAGGAGCTTCAGCACACTCAGTATGCTCACATCTTTGACTCTCTTTCCATTGCATCAGTGGCACAGAGGAATGAATAGCCGAGTGTGTTTCTGTAGTGAATGCTGAATGGCTGAGTGTGAGCTGCCAGCAGCTTTATCCAGAAAGAAGTGGGTGTTGGGAGGAGTGATATTTGCACCCAGAGGAGGAGAGGCAGGTGAATAATTTCTAGCTGGAATGCTCAGTCCAGTTTATTTAGATATGGGACTAGTTTTGAAGACGAAGGTTGATGGCTCAGTCCAAGAGCTTGTTAATTTTTCTGGGCAGAAGTAACGTATTCACAAACTGTTTCTCAAAATTATTTATTCTTAGTTTTCCTTATGGTTACTCTTGAAGGCCACACATGAGCTTCACACTGAAGTTTTGTGTGAGTATGTATAAAAACGTAGCCCTCTTGTTATGGTGGGATGCCTTAGGTGTTTTAGGTGTGGAATCTAACTCACAAAAGTAACATCCATAGCTTGCCTTTACTTGTGTTTCAACTGATTTCTAGTCTTCTTGTGAGGCGTCATCATCTGTAAATAGCAGCAATTGTTCTGGAAGGCTTTTCATCTAAGAGTGAGAGAGCAGAGTGCTGAGCATGTGGGGACCTTGACTCCTTTTGAGAAGACTCCATGCAATACAGTCAATATTTGTTACTTTTTTGGACATACTGTACAGTACAGATCTTTTTTCATAACCATGGAAGGAAGTTGGTGGCTCACAGACTGAAAGTTCTGTGACAGTATAATAAACTCTACATAAAACTTGAGGGACACTGTTAATTAAAAATAGAAACTTTAGAGGGAATATTTCAATGAAAACCTTTATTTTCTTGCTAAAACTTTTCATGATGTTTGAAAAGGTTTTTTTGCTGGCTTTTAAGTCACTTATAGTTATGTTTTTTGCATTTTCTTTTCCTTCTTTAAAGCTGAACTGTTACTCTGTCTTTAGAGAGGGATAGCTACTACAAAACCAGGAATTTTATTTGGGTTTAATTCCAGGTGTGAGATTATAACCTAATCTGCTAATAAATAATAATGTATAAATAATAATAATATCCATCTGCTAATAAAATGATAAGCTCTGCAGTTTTCCATTATCTTCCTCAACAGCAACTTGAAAGTTTTTAAAAAAAAAACAAAACAACAACAAAAAAATGCAGAGTTTCTTTAATTCCCTGTGGTCAGGGAACACTGAGGACTGGATGTGGATTCAGGGTTGGATGG
>VZTT01075279.1:19693-45208 GCA_013400855.1 Buphagus erythrorhynchus | reverse complement strand
AGCAAAAGGAATAAAATAGATATTTATTGAAAGAATACACCTTGAGCAGTGCAAGAGCCTGGCCGGGGCTACACCCAAATCAAATCCAAGTTGGATCTTGGTCAGGAGTTTTTACACATTTATAAGTTTTGGTTCATCTACATATTGGGGTTAATTGTCCAACCACAGCCCCAGGTTATGAAGTCTCAACCCCTTTGCTTGCCCTTTTCCCTTTGCTGTTGTTTGTGCTTTTTGGGTAACAGATGTCCTTGATTCTCTAGCTGGGAACGGATTGTGTTGTCTAACCACTCTGTGAAGAGAACTTACTAACACCAAATGTGAAGTTTCAGAGCTATNTCTAACGACCCTATGAAAAGATCTTACTAACACCAAATGTGAAGTTTTAGAGTTATATACCAAGCAGCCGCGAGTCTGAAAAATATAAAAGCTAAAACCCAAATCCCCTGTTTAGAGGCTTGACAAGGCCTTTAGCTTGTCAAGTCTCTATTCTAAATATCTATTAGTAATAGGTATTTGATAACAGACAAGTATCTAACAATAGTAAATAACAACAGACAAATATTCAATAGTAAATAAACATTTCACAATGGATAAATATCTAATAACAGTAAATATCCGGCAGTAAAAATCTAATAATAGGTAAGTATCTAACAGTAAATAACTAACAATAATAATAATGAATACTAATAAATATCTAACGGTAATAGTGTCTTGTACAGTTGGGAACTATGCAAAGAAAAATTTTGTTGTTTTGTTGTGTTGTTTTGGTTTTTTTTTTCTTTAAATATAATTTAATGAAAGAGGAAATTGATGAGTGTTCTCTGAAAAATGTGACACTGCATGCCAGGATTTTCAAACAATGGTATTTGTAGAAGCTGTTGTGAGCTGGGACTGACAGTGGCTTAGGAGAACCATTTTCCCTTGGACATGTCAGCACTCTTGGGTTGTTAAGTGAGGGTGGAAGTGCTACAGCATGTGTTTCACCTGAAAGGATTTGAGTGATCTCTGGTACTTTAGTGGTGAAAAAGTTATTTATGTTTCTTGTGGCATTTGCTTGAGTATACTTCAAACATAATGGATGCTTCATGGCCTTTGGTTTTAGTTGCAACTGCAAGGCTGAATAATTTTGTGTTGTTTGCTTCTGCAATGGATGCACATCTTTGGTAATTTCAATTGCCAGCAAGCTATTGGTGAATCTGGAATGCTTAATCTTGTGCAAATTATATTTGCAGGTACACCAGGTGAATTGCATGTTGAAGAGCTCTCCCAGTGGCAAGGTGGCTGAACTTTGCCACACAAGGCTTGGAACAGGGAGATTGTCTTGTGATCCGAACTGGAACAGCACATGTCCAGGTCAGAAAGCTCAGGGAGGTCCAGCTGCCCTTTGCATCAGGAGTAGCAATTCCTGTGAGACTGTTTCTTCCCTCTCTTGCAGGAAGGGACTAGACTGTTTTGTGATTCTGGAGGGAGCCTGACAGTGTCAGCCAGTACCACCAGCCACTGCTGCAGCTGAGGAGCATCCATGTCTGTGATTTAGCCCTGGACTGAACCTTTGTGTGGGCTTTAACTATGCCTTCTAGGTGCTGTATTTTGTATGTTGCCACATGTGATCTCTTCTACTGATGACACACAAGTGGTGGTTTAAAATTTTGTATAGTGAGTTGGAAGCTAAAGCTATTCTTTACTGCCATTTTATTTGGAGGGGAGTCTGAAGCTGACTTCTCAAAATCATAGAAAAGGGAAAAAGGTGTAAAAATTACTTAAATTCTTACCCACCAATTTTTATTCTTTTGGCAGCTGAAATTTAAGAGGAAACATCTAGATTTCCGGTTTAAAGAAAGCAAAATAACATAAGAGGTGTTTTTGATTTATAAATACCCCCTGAACATCAAAAGATATTTTAGAACATTTCAGGCTGAGAAATAGAAAATACTTTTTTTGCTAGCATATTGTTTGCTTTACTTCACTGTGTCACTGACATTGTATGCCTCTGTGTTCTGTAGGGTTTGGAGAGTGAAGGCTTTAGAGGTGAGAACAATTAAAGCTGGAGTATCTAGGATTGCAGCAGCAGCACTTTGGATCTTTGACAGGGTGTATTAATGTGCATATTTAAAAGTTCACTTTTCTGCCACTGTTCTGTAAGCAATTATTTATGACTGGAGAGAACTTTGCTGTTGGTAGTGATGATTGGGCCAAAGACACAGATCAGCATCTCTGCAGAGTGGCAGACCCAAATTAAAGGCAAAGAACTTCCAGCATGTTCAACCAGGTATATCCATAAAGCCTGTGGAAAGAAATAATATGGCAAAATCGTGGAAAGGGGTCTTTGCAACAATGGCTGGGAAGGATGCAATGTCATTTGGGAAGCTGGGACAGAAGGGACAGACAGCATGGGACCGGAGGACTGGAGCTGGAGCTGGCATGGTGGGGCTCATGTGTCTGGGGAGTGAGTTTCTGGAGAACAGTCTTCTGAGCCTGAGGGGAGCCCAGCTTTTGGGTCTGGCTTGTCACACGCCCTGCTCTGCAGAGACAGTGGGAAGGTATGGCAAAATGAGAACCTGGGCTGGGAGAGGGGCAGGCTGTGTCAGGAGGAAGGAGGCAGAGAGCCCTGGCACAGCTGCACAGAGCCAAGGTGTGTGTGCTGCCTCTTCCCCTTGTGTGGGTGGGGGAGGCGAGCCCTCTGCACAGAAAGGGCAGCTGGGTTTGGGCTTGCAAGTGAAACAGGTTGTGGCAGGAGAGCAGAAAGCGTTCTGGAAAGTGGTGGGGTTGAGGAGAGCCCCTGATCAGAGGATTTTGAGGGAGAGGAGCAGGGGAGAACCCAATTTCAAGATAGGCAGTGCCTGCCCTCCCCTGTGTGAATCTCCACATGCTCCCCTGGGTTTGGCAGTCACACCCTTTCCTTTCACCTGCCATAATTCAGCAGCACGTTCCTCTTGGTAAAGATCATGTTACTGCCATGTCACCTTATTGTTCCTGTTTTGTCAGCCACACAGTTCAGTTATTTCCTGTCTCAGGAAGCCATCTGTGCTTCCCCACAGGGACTTGGCAAAGCTGACACATTCTTGCCCCTGGGATTACGTGGCCTGGGCTCATAGCGCAGCCACCTGGACTAATGCACCCTTTCTAGACAGCCTCCCTTCTCCACCTAGGGGTCAGGACAGATAAACTGAAAAGCTCTTCATACTGATAGTCTTTTTGAGGGGAGCAAAAAACCCTGAATGTTTTCTTCTAGGCATGGTGAGAGACTTGGTGTATGAGGTAATGTATCAGGGAAAGGGTGTCGTGTGCTGAGCATAATCACTGGGTGACCTAAATGTGTGTCTGTCCTGTTGGGCCATCAGATGTTCTGTGGAGTGACTCACACCTTGCACTGTGGGCATTCAACATGGTCCAGAAACTCTCACTCCTGGAAGGAAGCAGCCTGTGTTGTCACAGTGCATTGTTACCAATTCTGAAGAAATGTCACATTAGGTGTTAAATAAGGGTATTGTAATAAATGTAGATGCATGACCCACTGCTGCTGAAATTGCAACAGTCAGGCGTTTTTCTGGTGTAAACCTGCTCATGCTGTGTCTGCACTGAGGTGGGGAGAAGCACCTGTGGTAGCTGACAGGTGCTCTACACCTGTAACAGCAGCTTTGCTTGGTCACCAAATACAGAAATTAAGCTAACACAATAGTTTTGGGCCATGATCCAGCATGTGTCTGAACACCCAGCTTTGAAATTATTTGAGTATTTAAATAGATTCTTAAGGACCTGATTTCTAGAATAGAAATATAGGGCTGTGCAGAGGGGGCATGGGAGGATACAGTAAACCCAAAGTGATTGTGTAGAGGCTATCTGTGGATACTCTCTGTGAGTCATATTATCTTTCTGCTCCTTGCAGAGCATGTTGAGCTATCATGACATGCAGAGAAATAGTTCAGGTAGGGGACTGATCTAGTTCAGTCTTCCCAAGTCTGATGTAAGTTCACCTCTCTGGCTGACTTTTTAAAGCCTCCGTTTTTAAATTGCACACACATGGTTTTCCTATCTAGAAAATATAATATATGAGAATGGATAATTTTTTTTGTGCCTGTCAGCAGGGAATAGGCAGCTTACTAAGCTTTCTTGAGCGTAAATTTAAATGGAGAAAATACTTATATATAAACTGAGATTATCTCATCACAATATTTTTATGATAGTTAATTAAAATGTGAGAAAATCCTTTAGAGAAGATTTGCAATTTTGTGACTTTTATGAGACTTAACATGAGAGATCTATTTTTATAGTTATGCCTGCTTATTAGTTTTGGGATTAGGATATGTTTAAATGCATGGCTATCAAATCCTATGATGATTACTTGTTTATTTTGCAGTGTAGACTAATTCAGTTATGGTCCCATTCATGTGTTGTTTGTGTCCCACTTTTCAACGAGATATTGTAGTGCTTTATTGTTATTGCTATTTAAAATAAACTCCCAGAGTAGTTTTAATTTCAGCTTGTATTTTTTAAATATTAAGTTTCAACGAAGCATATTTTATTAGATTATTGTGAATAATGACCATTTAGGTTGTTCCAGCTCCTGAACATCCATTTGCATTATGTTGGAAGATTGTAAAATGTGAGTGAAGGAAGGATCACTGTGACTAGCTGCAAGAGAGTTAAATACTTAAAAAGTTGTCTAGATATAAATGAAATCCTGTAAAATCTGGCTCTCAGTGCATATGACTGTGATAGGACACAAGACCTATAGAAAATTTACTGAGGTAAAGTGGGAGTTATTGAAGACCAGCATGTGCTCTGTTCCCTTTGCAGTGGACAGGCATATCAGTGGAAGATTGATCTCTAGGCATGGTGCTTTCTGCTTGAACTTGTGCTCAGTCTGAAGAAAGAATGAGCTTAAACAAATATTTTTTGTCTTTTTTTCATTTCTCATGTTGCATAGCATGACGCAATGACTCTTTTAATCACAGGTTCATCTGTTGTCTCAAGTAACACGTAGGGGTTCAATGCAGAATTTCTGGGTCTAGGAACCATTCCATTGGGAGTAAGTGTGATGAGGATTCAAAGTCATTTGCCTTGACCTATTTGTGTGAGTGACCATGGGAGAGACCTGTGCTCTAGGCCAGCAGGTGATTATGCAAAGGAGTAAAAAACACTGCTCTTTTCTCCCTGTGGGTCATTAAACACAAGCTTTAGGGGTTTGGGGGCAATCTAGAGAGGAAACACATCAGATAAGTATTAGGTAGAATTCTCAAGGCTAAATGTCCAACAGACTTTGCTCAAGAACATAATGCATGTTTTCCTGATGCTTCTACACCAGCCCAGGTGTGAGCGTAGATGTGCTTACGTGAGCAGACTGCGCTGTCAAAAGCGAAGCAAGGGAGAGGAGGAAGGGAGAATTGTTATGCTGCCAAGAATATGCATGCTGATGAGAGCTATGTTTATATTAGCAGACTATTCTGATACAGCTAATTAATCAGAATTTGTCTAGCAAACTATGCCTTGGAGATACAGAAACACAGGATTATGAGATTTGCCAGATTTCTGTAACAGGTCTTCTTGGAACACTTGTGGAACAATGACTAATGATTGCTTCTGACTCTTAGATTTCCTCCCAGAAAAGTAGTAACTTAAGATAATCTTGCATCTCATTTTGCCTTAGACCATTTACCCAGTAATAACACTAAATACACTGAAGTAGTCCGCATCATTTTTTTTTTATGGCAATTTGAGTTCAGTCTTTATTCATAGAGGGGAAAGTAGGCAGTGAGACAAACTGTTAAATAAAATACCAGCATTTCACATACAGGCTTTCATACCAGTGCAATTGGTTGCATACTGAAAGGGAGAATCAATTATATAGCTGCTGCTATCAGAAGTTAGCAAATAGTAAATGCAGTTTCATTTTTACAATCAATTACCTAGCCCTGAAATTTGTTAGCAAAGGTTAGGAGCTGTAATAATTTTCATTGAATGCCTACACATTATCTCAATGTATTTCTACATGCTGCATTTTAGGGACATGAGGGAGAAATGTTTCTTTCTTGAAGTCTTTTAAACTGGCTTCCAAAAGATGAGGGTCAAGCCTTCAATTTCTAAGCTCAATTTACATTCATCCCACAACAAAGATGATGGTGTGTGCTTTCTCATTAGTCAAACACCTTTTTATTTTCACTTGTAAGCATAGGTTACTTTACTTTCAGCTTTGTGAGTTTAAAGAATGATTGCATCCCTGCATGGTTAGTTCAGCCACATCATTGTTCAGAATTTACAGATAAGTGGGAGAGCAACAAAGGATAAGTTTATTCTTTTTTTCATTATTTTATTTTCCTCCAATGTTCTCAATGAGGATCCGAAATTCTTTGTGTTCAGAAGTTTTGTTGCTGGTGACAGGCTGTGAGTGCATTGTGCCATAAAATTGTCAGTCTTTCAGTCCTGCTAGCCCAGTGTTTGCTGTTTAGCTGCAGCCTTTCATCTTCTTATTTCTGAGATACCTCCTTTATTTTTGTTGAAGTGTTCTATAATTGATGTTTGATTATTGACTCTTCTATGTTGGTATTTCTGGAGGCTCATGCAGGCTTTATTTCTGGTTTTCTGCTGGATGGCAGCATATCCTGTCAGAGTTGCATACCTCTGCATAGCTTACTTCACTGAAATATAAAAAAAAAAAATCTTTTTTCCTATATAATCCTTGTTTGTTTTGTTTGTTTGTTTGTTTTGAAGTTGCTAGCATCTGAAACTGCAGCTTTCAGAAATGGTTGGGTCAAGTTGCTCCTCTAGCCAAATTATGCCAGTAAGATGTTTGATTTATTTGTATTTCTTGGTTATTTTTCTCAAGATAAAATTAATTTTGATGAAACTGGGTATCTTGTACCTTTACTTTGTTTCTCCATGAGCATGGTAAAATGTACTGAAACTGCTTATTTTTAATTTAAGAAAAAAATTCTTGCTCTGTGTTAATTTTATAGTTATTTAAACAACCATTTGTTATTTCTTGTTCAAGGCTAGCTTTCGTAGACCAGTTATTTTCTGAATCATACTGTATCACAGGCATCCTCTTTTTTTCAAAGAGCATTTAATTGGCATTAGTCAGGCTCTCATTAACTGCATATTCTGTTTCAGTACTATCTTTTTGTTATTGACTTAGTGTCCTGACTGCACCTCTATTTTTAAAAGTAGTAGATAACATTTGGATCTCTGGCAATGTCCAGTCATTTTAGGTTTGCAAAATTTTCTTGTTTTCTTCTTCCCAGGACCTCATTGAGAAACTCAACAGCCAGCTGCAGGTTGCAGCAGCAGTAAAAATGAAAGCATTTCTTAGGTACACTTGATATCTTTATTTAACACTGAAATCTTTATTTAACTGGAAGCAATGACAAGAATAGCAACCTCCTCTAGCCTGACTGGCATGATTCTCCTTCAGGCTTTGATATCTGTGTTTAGTGGGGCTATTTTTCTGCTCTCAAAGATCATGCATGTCTTCTCAAATTGCCCCAGCTTTCTGCACAAATTAGTCAGGGCCTCCAGATCACACAAGTGGTTTAACCAACTCTTCCAGGAGCAGGGGGTTGATTGCAGGGCAGGTGTCTCCTGGCAGTGGTTTTCTGGAGTGCTGAGCGTGCCTGGGGCTGTGCAAGGATCCTGGAATGAGCACAGCACTCTGGTGTGGAAGGAGGGAGCTCTGGTGATGTGCTAGGGGTTGATTTATGGAGGTGCTGCTCAGTTGCATTGTCAACAAGGCAATTTTCCTTCCAGTTTTGTTGCTACCTTGTGGAACATCAGCTCAGAGCTACCTGAGCCGTGCAAAAGCGGGTGGAGAAATGCAAGACACTTTCTCAAAGTCCTGTGTGGACAGGAGAGGGACATAAGAGTGGGGCCCTGCCTTTTGCAGAGATGAGAGGAGGGTGTTTGAGTGAAACTGTGGTTTGTCACCATCACCAGCTCCACCTGGCCAGGTGGGGCTGTCCCTCTGGCAGATGCTGCAGCTGAGGCAGTGCTGCTGCAGGGTGCCTGGGGCAGCAGTAGCTGCCTGGCTGGCTTCTGGCCAGGAATGCTCCATGGAGCTCATTCTGGTCATCATCTAAAATGACAGAAGGCAAGAATTGAAGTAGCCTGAAAAGGACTCTGTTACTGCGTGAAAGGAGAAATTGGATGGAGATGGAAAAGCTTAGCGAAAGGCAAAGAAAAAGAAAAGCAGACAGGGAATGAGGGCTGTTGCAGAATTTATTTTTGTAAATTAAAAAAAAACCAAAAAAAAAGTCTTACTGGAATGGAGTAATAAAGCCCAGGAATGATTTCTTTGCTTTCTATTTTATATTTTGCACAGCTTATAAAAGTGATGTATCTGTACTTCATTTATGTCTATCAATAATTGAGTCTGTAATTAAGGCTTTTATTGCCAATAAACCTTTGTGATTCTGTGCATAGTGAATATTATTAAAGTTCATTTTTCATTATAAATTTCTCCTTTTGATCAGTTATTAAAGTAGTATTTTTTAATTTTAAAATAAAGGACATAAAGCATTTAGTTGGCAATTAATTTTTTTTTTTTTGTGAACACAGAGTAGAGGAGAGCAATGCAACAGAGATGATGATCCAAACATTGCCATCTCAATTTTTTTGTCTCACTAAGAAAATATAGAATTATTTTCTTTTTCAACCTTTAGTATGGGCCTTGGTCAGACTGAATGTGTTGTAAATTCTGTTACTACATTCCAGTTCTTTGTTTTGCTTTATTCCTCAATATCTGTGGGAGTTCAAATGCAAGGAAAATAAACTGTAGCAGAGCTATAAGAGCTATAAGCTGGTGCCTTCAGATTAGCATGTACTTCTGCAGATGCCTTTTTTCCTTGTGCTTTGTGTCCTATTACTGCACTGTAGAAACATTCTACAGAAGGAAAAACATAGTGGTGTGAGTGGATCACTGTATTTTCATATAATGTGACAGATTTCCTTAAAATAAGGAAATAAAGATACTACTTAATTATTTGATGATCTGCCTGCATTTTAATATTGAAAATACAAGCTAGATAATGTTTAGAATTGAAACTTGATAAAGGAGAGCATACTGTCCTGTACAGCAATGGTTTCTGCACCAGCATGGGCTGTTTTTAACATACTGAACATTTTTCCTCGTACCAAGTGACTTGTTTCTGAAGCTGGAGCTGCTGCTTTGAAAACTCTTGTCTTTAACAGCAGATCTGTACTTCAGACTTTTTGCTTTTTTCCACAGTTGGAGGAAACTGGTGCCTGACTGTTTTTTTTTTCATTTTCCTCTCCTTTCTTCCTTTTGTCCTGTTCCAGTCCCTGACAGTCTTGGCTGTTTTATTCCCACTTCAGTGCAGCTTTCATATTCCCTTGCCTCATCAGCCAGGGTAATGAAGAGGCACACCAGACTACTCTCAGGATGCAGCTTCCAGCTAATTGTGTGCTCTTGAATTGTCCTCTTAAGAGAATTATTTCCGAGATGGACTATATGTCCCTTTGCAGCAGGTTTCAAAAACACCTTTGGGTGTTAGAGGCACTAAGGCAGCTGTCCAGTACCTTCTCTGGGTTTAATTCATTTACATGCTGTGAAAGTGGAGCATCCTGATTACACCTCATCACTTGGAAGGTCACTTTAGCAGCTCTTCCAATTAAGTTGACTGTATTAGAAAAACAGATTTTTTTTTTTTTCTTGTCCCCC
Source organism: Buphagus erythrorhynchus (assembly GCA_013400855.1). Classification (NCBI taxonomy): domain Eukaryota; kingdom Metazoa; phylum Chordata; class Aves; order Passeriformes; family Sturnidae; genus Buphagus; species Buphagus erythrorhynchus. Next base: position 35,538 of record VZTT01075279.1, on the reverse strand, counting down.
CTCAGATTTTTTATTTGGCTAATGCTGAAGTCTCTCATGTCCCTTGGGCAGTTGCTGTAAAATGTCAGGAAGTGAAGAACAGTGATTTCATCGTGTAATGTACTCTTCTTTCAAAACTCCTTTGATGTCAAATTGCAGGGCTTGTTTAGTGTAGCAGTGGTGGCCTCAGTGGAAGCTAGGTGATGTGTAGCTTCTGTCGAATGAAATCAAATCACCTATCCTGCTGAGGTTGTGCTTGCTTTGTCTAATTTCTTTTGCTGATCTTAGAAAGCATTTAATTTTTTTTTTTAGCAGAGTGAGTTTTCAAAGTGGAATAACTCATACATACAGGTTGGTTAAGTTTCACCATTGCAAATAGCCAGGTGTCTTTGTTTTCACTCTTATTAAATGAGCTAAATAGACAGGGAAGACTGATTATTTCTAATGCTGACAAACTAATTCTGTGCTGTTACAAGGTGGCAGCTCTGCCACTGAGATCCCTGTGGCCCAGTATCTGCTGTGTGTGTATGTAACTTCTTTATTAAAACATTAAACTAGTGTATTTTAAACACAAAATTACTTTAAATTGTACATTTTTATGATTGTTTCTTTCTCTTCTAGTCTGACACGAAATCTTCCCTCTGGGGTTTTTAGTGCTTAGAGCAAAAAGCAGAATAGCCTACCTGCTGTAATACATGCAAGAACATGTCTTGGTGGCTGTGGAAGCTTGGTGTGCTTGTGCAAGATTGATTGCTATACTTCACTTTTGAGTTCCTGTTTTAGCTTTGCCCTTCAGAAGTTTTACTAGGATAGTTTGTAAGTGCCAATATTGTTCCTTAAGTGGGTGTGTTAGATAGTCTGAGGTACCGTGTTTCTTATTGATGTTTGCAAGTTGCACTAAATATTGTTGGGGAAAAAATATAAAGCTAAGCACATGAGACCTTTATGAATAATTGTATGCTTTCAGAAGTGTTATGCTTAGCTTAATGCACACTTTAATTCTCCAGGAAGCACCCAAGCGAAAGACACAATGCAACGAAGTAAATCCCTTTCTCCTCTCCTCTTCAAATTTAATCTATCACAGCACTGCAATTGTTTCTGCTGCTTTTTTAATGCCAAAAAGGTGTGACCAGATCGTGGAGCTATGGGAAAAATTGCAAATTATTTTACAGGAAGATTTGTGATAAAAGGACAGAAGTAAGGAGGTGGATGTTGATGCAAATGAAAGTGCTTGAATCTGCTACTTACATAAATAAAAATTTATAGGATAAAGTATATCTAACTCTTCAACAGGAAATCTGGACCATATAAAACACTTCCATCAGAGTACCATTTACTAAAAACTTGTATTTAGTATGGAGTTGAGTTTATTTGTATTCAGTTTGGAGTTGGTGGTGATGGGCTAAGTGGAAAGCTGTTTTCACCTGTTTAATTTTTACCCAGGTCTATAGATAGATTTTTGGATGATGTAACGCTAAATTTAGGCTCATGGTGGATCATCAGATATATCCATTTCAATTCTGTAATGAACTCTATCTTTGCTTTTCTGTTTTAGGTGTAACCTTTGACCCAGAAATTCTGCCAAACTGTAACATTAGGCAACAGGTCAGCTGAGACCACAAAGTCCTTTAAAATCAGGGTTTGGGTAACACTGTAAACAGGAGTAAGATGAGTATGTGTGTGATGGGAAGAGCTAATGTATTTTGTTTTTTATTTGGGTGCCTTTTCTGAAACAAAATGACCTGATATCTGTATGTTTCCAACACAAGATCAAAGCATCTTTTTTGAGGGTCTAGTGGAACGTACTGACCTCTGGGCACATGTCACTGAGCAAGATTCACAGATTTTTATGAGGGCAAGAATGGATTGCTTAAGCTGCTGCATTAACAAGGCTTGTTACTGTCGAGGCACACGGTGCTGGCTCTGCTGTCAGTCACTGGGTCTGCAAACAGATTGGATCAGCTGTGCTGATGCACACATCTGTGAAATGTGGTTTGAGGAGGATGAGGAGTACTCCCTGGGGAAGGCTGGCTTTCTCTGAACCTGTATGTTGGGTTTGCAGGGCCAGGTTTTGGTACTGGTGGAGCTAAAGGGGTGGCTGTGTGAGAAGATGCCAGTAACCTCCCCCATGTCCAATACAGCCATGGAGCACCTCAGTGACAGTGGCTGTACCTCTGGAATAATGTCTTTAAGGAGAGGGAAGAATCTGCACAGCAGAGATCCAGCAGGAGAGAGGAGTGAGAATATGTGACAGAAACAGCTCTGCAGACACCAAGGGCAGAGAAGGAGGGGCAGGAGGTGCTGCAGGCACTGCAGCTGAGGTTCCTCTGCAGCCCATGGTGGAGCAGAGATCCACCTGCAGCCTGTGGAGAGCCCCGTGGCACAGCAGAGCCCAAAGGAGCTGAGACCCTGTGGGAAGCCCTCACTGGAGCAGGTTTGCTGGCAGGAATGGTTACCCTTGGGGGATTCACACTGGAGCAATCTGTTCCTGAAGGACTGCACACCATGGGAGGGACCCACGCTGGGGCAGTTTGTGAAGAACCTGTGTGAAGGTCTCACATACAGAAGCTCATAAAGAACTGTCTCTCGTGGGATGGAGCAGGGGAAGAGTGTGCAGAGTCCTTCCCCTAGAGGAAGGAGGAGTAGCAGAAACAACATGTGATGAGCTGACCATTTCCTATCCCCTTGCACCCCTGCGGGGATAGGTAGAGAATTCAGGAGTAAAGTTAAGGCCAAAAGGAAGGGAAGCATGGGGGCAAGGTGTTTAAAGATTTGCTCTAATTTTGTTGTTATCCTACTCTGATTTGACTTGTAATACATTAGATTAATTTTCCTCAAATCAAGTCTGTTTTACCTGTGGAGGAAATTGGTGAGTGATCTCTCTCTCTCTCTCTCTCTTCATCTCAACCCTTGAGCTTTCAGTTGTATTTTCTCTCCAGCTGGGTTGGGGAGTGCCCTGGTATCTGAGCAAGGCCAGCCCACCACACCAGCCACATAACCTGTGAGAGGGACCTGCCTGGTCTTGAGCTGTGGCTATCTGCCACAAAAGCTGGGAGATGTGGCTTGCACTTCTGAGTGGTTGTAGCCCTTGAGCACGGTGTTTACCTGCCAGGGTGGGTCAGTGTGTGGAATTGCTGGAGGCTCCTCAGTCCTGTGCATGCAACAAGCCTCCCAAAATCTTTTGACTTTTGTGTCGGCAGGAGTAATCATTCAAAGAGCCTCAACTCTTAATTAGTTGAAATTTGAAAGGTTTATAGAAGCTAAAGGTGTGAAGTCCTTTTAAATTGAGTGAAAGGTGTTGTGATTCAGATGAACAATCTCTTCTGTGGTTTAATCTACCTGTGGTCATGCCAAAAATACCAGTCTGAGATCATATCTCTGGGCTGATGTCTGCAGTTACAGTTCTTTCACTGAAAGGAAAAGTCTTCACAAAAAGTGATAAAAATGACCATATCTGTCTCTTAAAGTTGAAAAAAAAACTAAATCCCAGTGCTCATATTTGTCTGTTTTATTTGACTTGTTTTAATTTATCATAAGAACTATGAAGTTTAATCTGCATATAACTCATCAGGGTCCTTGTTCTTTCTTCTGTCTAGCTTAAAATATAAATATAAGTACAGAAAAGCATCCATATTAAGAATTCAGTTACTGACGTGTTATAATTGAATTTGTGTCTCAGACTGGGCATTTGTGCTTTAGCTAGTTTAATTTACATTTGAATGAGTAAGTAGAAACTTTGAATTGGATGCTCAATTAGAAAATGGTATGCAGGTACAGTCTTCCTTACTGTAGCCTCCAGATGCATTTAAAAGTCCAAGTTGTAGCTTTCTTATTCAAAAATTAGGTTTGAATTTTAAAAATATTGTTGGGATTTGTTAGTTCTTTTCTGTACTAAAATGGAAATCTAGAATTACCAGACTTTAATTAAGACTTTGTTTCAGGAGTGTTGGAGATGCCCAGTACTCTTTGCACTGAGGAGTAACAGTTTTGGTATTTTACTTACTGGTGGTCTTGAAAAACAGCAGTATCTGGTAAGAGATGTGATTTAAGCAGAGTTGATGCACTGATAAGCACCCATCTGCAGAATCAAATTAGCTTAAATTTACTCCAACTGAGCAAAATAAATATTTCTGTATATATTTAGAACATGTAGGAGAAGGTCTGTAATTTAGAAGTTCATTTAATACCATTTTTATGGGGAGGAACCTTAGAGCTTGGCAACACCAGCATTAGTGCTAAGAAACTGCAGGTGGGAGGTGCAGGCAAATAAGTACTTGCTATTAAACCAGCTTATTAAATGCTGAATAAGCTGTGGCATGTCAGTCACTCCTAAGACATCACTTCAGAAACATTTCTGAAAGAAATGTATTGCAGGGTGAAGAATGAAGGACAGGAGAGGGGGAGGAGAAGGCAGAGTGTGAAGTGTGGCCACAGGTGAATCTGCACCTTCCCAGTGCTGCATGGAGCAGTGTCAGGGTACCAGGGATGTCTGGTGCTCCTGGAGGCTTCCAAGGCTTCTGCCTCTAGTACTGGGCTTACAGCATGCTGTCATGGGGCCAGTAACTTCAGCAGGGACAAATGGGTATCTTGAGCAAGAAAGTGGTAACAATACAGGAGAGCAGAGAGGGTACGGAGAATAAGAGGAAATCTTTGGTAGAACTGTATTAAATGTGTAAGGGGTTAGGCAGCTAGAAGCTCATTATAGGGGAATTTGTTTAAAAATCCAGCAGACTGGAAAATTGAGGTAGGCTCAGAGGAGTCTTGCATTTCCAGTTCAGGTGTTAGCTGCTAGTTTCAGGCTAGAAGGCATGGCACATTTGGGTGAGGAAAGTGGTTTATGCCCACACTGGAATTTCCTTTGGGAAGATTTATAGTGATGTTACTAAGACAGAGGTGCACATTTAAGACTGGAAGGGGCATCTTGGATCACCGAGTCGGTGCCCACAGTTGCAGATGATAATATAAATTCCACTTATGAATTGATGGACTCTTTAAAAATTAGGTTTTCTGTCATTGCTTCTTCCATTCAGAAGGGAAGAAAACTTCAGCTTGTCAGAATGCAGTAATAATGCATGTGGCAGTATTTGAATTGTAGCTTAAACACTTCTATCTCCAGTATGTTTGGATAATAAAGTAGTCTCTCTTAGTCTTCCCTCATGTGATAGACTCTTTCTTCTTGCAAGTAAACAATCTTTTTATTTGTTCAAGTTAAATTGGGTCTTGAAAATACTTTTAATAGCAATGAGCTGTTGACTTGAGGCTTCACCGTGGTTGTTGTACAGTGACATTAATACTTTGTCATCACGTATATTTTTGTTTCTGTTGAGCTGTCAGACCATAGTTGCTGTGTCATTATCTGTCATACCTGGGCTCATCTCCATGGGCAGCACTCGTAAGTGAGATGTTCAGGAGAACTTGGATTTTTATAATTTTCATCCCATTTCTATTATTTTAATCCTAAGGCAATCCCAGATCTTCCCATGAGGTGTTCTCCTTTGTTCTGATGGCAGCATAGTAGCATCTCTCCACTCTGCTCAGCCTGCCAGTGTTCATCCTTGTCAAAATTTGCTTTGCAAATGAACACGGTGACAGGAGGAGCAGAGCTGTTGACTTGGTTATGAGCTGTAATGTGTCATTGTCTTGGCTAAGGCTGTGGTAATTGACACAGTGTTTTCTCTGTCTTAACTTTAGAAGGTTAGTTCATTCATCTGGTATCAGATTCGAAGTACAAACATGGTGGGATTTTTGGAACAAAACATTGTATTAGTGGAGAAAATTAGTGAATTGTGACAATGTAGTGAATAAAGCAAGATGAATGTGGATAGAAAACTTGATGGATATTTATTAAGGCAATGAAAGTGTTGGACTTTCATTCTAGAGACTTAGTCATTTCTATTTATACATGATTTTTCTTACAGTTGTGCAGAACTGAACCTAGTTCAGATGATGCTGTTTATATTCTATTCATCATCAGAATTTTCTTTTTCTGTTAGTTTGCATGTGTGCAAGAACATATCCATCATCTGCAGCTAATTGAAAGGGACAATCCAAACAAGGATGTCTTGGATCTTGGAATCAATACCTGACAAGTTAGGACACAGTTTCTCACTGTCCTTTATGTTGCAGTGTCCAAGGTGACCCACGACTCTCATTGTTTTTTGTTTGGTTTTTTTTTTCCCTGTTACCTCTTGTTCATTGAAAATAGAAGAATTCACATAGCTGGAGGAACAAAGTTCATTTTTTTGAGACATAAAACACAAAGGAACTTTGAAGGTAAATGTGTAACCACTTTTTATTGCATTTCAAAAGTAGGATATAATTTAATTGCTCTGACTGTATTATTAAAACTAATTTTTTATGTTTTAAATTATCAGTTGCATTAAGGGGTGAAATTAATGCATAACTGTTTTATGGAGTGTAAACTCTGTAGAAAAAGTAATGTAGTGGGAGACAAAAGAGGTAGATGAGAACAAAGGTATGTGAGAATGGTGAAAAATGCCACATGAAAAGTCAGTATGATGTGGTTTCCTGTGTTCTCTTGTCCATGTCAGATCTCGTGATTTCAGGCATAGATTACAGCATTTTTGTAGGACACGTAGACAGGATCTAAGTAATCTGGAAAGCTGGATTCCTTGCAAACTTCTGAAGTGAGTGAAGAAACCAAAACTGGTTTTTCCAGAGTGTCAGTAGCTGTTCTGGAAGAAGACATACACTTCTTTCCACACACATCCAACTTTCCCCATCACACATTTGAAAAAGAACTTGTTGGTTTTGCTGCTGAGTAACTAGACCCCGAGGGAGCAGAGCAGTGAAGTCCTAAGGAGAGAGAGGGTGGCTGCATGATTGTCAGGAAGGAGGCTGGACTGGAGGGCGCCCAGCTCCTGAGAGCCTGCCTACTCTCTTTTTTGTTGTTGTTATTGGGTTTTTCTTTGGGTTTTTTTCCCCACAAATGTGACTATACAAGTATTGCAATAGCTGCTTGTGTTTTAAGGAGGAGAAATATTTAGGACAGTGAAAGACAGAAAAATACACTGGAAGAACATTGATTCCAAACCAGCATCTTGTGAGTAGAATGATCCTGAATGGTTTTGCTCTGATATTCTGTATATTTAGCAGTTACTTTGTGCTCAGTATTACTGAAAGCAGGCAGTCATTTTTCAGAGTGCCATTAAAGCAATGCCCTGCTATTTCTCACTTAGCTGCAGGAAAAGTTGCTCATTTAATGCACATGTGAACCAAAACAAAGAGATAGTTCAAAACAGCCAGGGTCTACTCCCTTGTAATTAGGAAATCAGAATGAATGGTTTTCTATTTCTTAACATGCATCATTTCTTGCCAGTGTCTACACAGTGTAAATGCACTGACAAAATTAAAAGGAAGGGGGGGAATAAATATCTTGTCCACTAATAGGTTTTAATAAGGAATATGCATAATTCTTTGGAATGGCACACAGCTGGACTTAGCTTCCAAAAATGGCATTGTAATGAGACTCATGCTAGCTTTAGGTTTGCCTGCCTGTAACTTAGGGCAAAATATTTGTTATCATATATTATTTCTACGAACCGTTAGCTGACTCTGGCTGTTTTAGTGACATAATAAATTACAGAGGAAGTTATTTCCTTTGGATTTACAACAAAAAAAACCAAAACACAAACCCTCAAGAAATAAACAACCCAAGCAACTAACGTAAGCCCAAGCAATGCTGTAACAGGGTGGCTGTAAGGCTTCCTGCTCTGGAGTTTAATGTTTGACTTTGGAGTTAGCAATCAAAGCTCTTGGTTTTTCATAGCAATGTGGTAGATAAAACAAGATAAACAGAATGTCTTGGTTTTGTATTCATTTCTCCCCAGCAGAAGGAAATTGGTGGTGAGATGATAAAATTCAAGGCAGCCAAAGATGATTGGTCCTGCTGAACTCTCATCCTCCTTGGTTATGAAAGGTAGATTCCTGCAATGGCAGACAATGACATCCTATCCATGTAGTATTTCTCTTAAAGCAGAGGATGTGCAGTCTTGAAGTGCAAAACTGGTTTATTGTAGCTTGTTTATTCAATTTACTGGGTTTTGCTGGCTTGGTATGGTTTTCTGTTTTTAACATAAAAAATACAAATCCAAAAATAAATCTGAGAAAATGTAAAAATATTTTTTAAATTGATATATTGACTTTCCTGGGAAGTGGAAAATATCGCTGTTCACGAGTAAAAATTATACAGCAGGATGGATGTTTTTGTTTTTCCCACTAACAGTTTAAGAAAAGTATCAGATGAAGCTATCAAGAAAAAAAAAAATCCCTAAATCTCTGTATTTTACATTCAGACATTAGGCTATAATATGAGCTATATGACTTTTCAGTTTTTGGAGCCAGCTGATAAATTCAGTTACAATATTTTTTTTTCTTACACTGCAGTAAATATTCAAGGGATAATGGAAAAGCAAGATATATAGTGAAATCACATCTGGCTGTAAAGCAAGTGTAGTGTTAATGTGCCAGACTTCCAAAACTATGCTAAGATCCTAAAATCACAGAATTGTTTGGGTTGGAAAGGACCTTAAAGGTCATCTAGTCCCAACCCCCCTGCAATGTGCAGGACATCTTCCACTAGACCAGCTTGCTCAGAGCCCCATCCAGCCTGGCTGGTCACTTCCAGGGATGGGGCAGCCACAGCTTGCCCAGGCAACCTGTGCCACAGCCTCACCACCCTCACAGTAAAGAACCCAAACCTCCCCTCTTCCAGTCTGAAGCCATTCCCACTTGTCCCATCACTACCTGTCCTTGTTAGAAGTCCCTCTCAGCTCTCTTGCAGACTACTCTGAGGCTGCTGGAAGGTCTCCCCTGGGCTTTCTTACCTCCAAGCTGAGCAGGTCCAGCTCTCTCAGCCTGTCTTGGTAGGAGAAGTGCTCCAGCCCTCTGATCACAGGGCTCAAAAAAATCTCTGAAATGGAGCTTAAAACATGAAGGGCTAAAACTGGAAGTCTTTCATGTTTAATATGATTGCAGTAATTTCTGGGAAGTCTTGCTTGAACACTGAGATTATTAATTGTGTTGCTATGGTTGTGTGGGAAGAGACTGTTACACGTGTAAAGAGCTGTCTTACTGCCTTTCTCCTACTCCTGCCTTGTGTGGGAGGAACATGGGAGGAAAGGACAGAGATTCAGTGGTCAAACTGGCAGAGACCATATGTAACACTAATGGCTTGGAGATTAGCCTGCTAAAAGGAATATATCTGTGTGGTATCTATGTGGGTGAAGACTTTTGGACTTCAGCTGTCTAACCGAGAAACTCAAAAAATACAGACTTTTCCATGAAAATGAAAGCTAATGTACTAGAAATGAGACATAAAGCGTGAACAAATACAAAATTAGTGACTTTGCAAAGCAGATAATGATGCTCAGCTCAGAGTTAACATGATTGCTGTTTGTAGTGGTGTGGTTTTTTGAGGAGTTGGAGATGCGACTCTAAATCCCCTTTGCCAGTACCCAACTTGCAGGATAGGGAAGAAGATCTGTACAGCCATTCCATGTATATTCATAAGTGTTCACTGCTGGGGAAGTGCAGTTTGCATGTGTCAACTCCTAGGAAGTATCTCAGCCCCCAAAAGAAACCATTTCCATATCGAAGAAGCCTTGTCAACAAGAAAGTCTGAGAGGGTCATGGCTTTCTGTGATTTTCTGGTCTCACAGCTGGGCTTGCTGCTGTGATGTGCTGACATTGCTGCAGTCAGCCAAAGAAACTGAACACAAAAGTTGGGGGAGAAATAAAAAGTGCATGCTTGTGCCTGTATTCTGGTTGGTGTTCTTTGTTTTGAGCCTTTAAAAAAAATTGGTGAGTATTGTTTTGGGTTTGTTTGGGGTGGTTATTTTTATGTTTTGCTTTGTCATGGGTTTTTTTGGTGGTGATTGTTTTGTTTTGTTTGTTGTTGTTGTTGTCTTCTTTTGTGTGTGCGTTTTGGTTTTCTTTCATTTAGTAAATTTTGTTGGGGGAGTCTTTACTCCTATAGAAAGAACTGGCTTCTGTGTGAAGAGTTATTAAAGCATGAAGCAGTTACTGCCTGGCCACAGCTCCTCTTTCAAACCTTCTGTTTGTGCCAACACACATCCTGTTCTTGTTGCTGCATTGTGAATTATGGCTGTGGTGTGCAGCACGCTTGCATGAATATGGCATGAGAAAGGAGATCTCTGCTGGGACATGAGCCCTTTGCCTTGGTTGTTTTTTTTTTTTTATTTTTTAGTTTTTATTTTTTATTTTAGTTGCTTTTCTCTGTGAAGAGAAAAGGTTGATCACTTACTTCACTCACGATACAATGTGGAGGCTTTTTTGCCCCTGGGAGAGCCCAAAGACCTTGTCTGTTCCCATAAAGAAATGTGATTTGACCTAAAAAATGAACGGTTTATTGTAGCCGGTGTTAGATTAACAGATTGCTGTGGTTTTCTGATCTATTGGTTCAGTGTCAAGGTTTTTTTCTTGGCTTTGCCTTATAAACAAAGAGCTTTTGGAAGTCTAGCCCACAGCTATACCAGAAGAAATGCCTGTTAATTTCTTCTGTTCTCTTCTCAGTGGTTATGCAAAAACTAATTTTTGGATACTGTTGCAAACCAATGAAGTAATGGGAGGTTATTTCTTTCCCTGTCACCTGAAAGTTGCAAAAAAACCTTTTCATAAAATCAGAAACCCCCCTAAAGTCTCAATTACTTGACATCCATCCCTATTAGCGAGCAGAGAAGGCAGGAATTAGAGAAAAATATTTTCTTACTGCTGAGGAATTTTTTTTTCTCTTTTCTTTCTATTTTTTTTTGCAGACTTCAAATTCAGGAATTTTTAAAATTACTTTTTGAAGGTCCAAGGAGGTGATCTTCAGAATATAGGTTGGATTTTTTTCACGTAGTTGAGTAGCAGAAGAAATATGTTGTATAAAGGCGATGTCAGGATCAAGAGCGTTAGACTGTTTTTTATCTGAAGTGTGAAGTTTTAATAGCCTTTTTAAAAGCTATTGTGAAGCACTATTCATATTCTACAAAGGTTAAGTTTTATAGCTTGCTAAAAATAGTGTATGCTTAGGTTATAAATGCATTTTGAATTCTTTAGTACCATCTTGGCGTGGTAAAATCTGAATGGATCTTTTCTGACCAATGACCAAAACAGTGAAATGTATTTCTTTTTCTCAATAGACAGTTTCTCCTCTTCTATTACAAAAAGAAAAAAAAAATATATTTAATAGAGGAAATGGCTACTGATGTGTGGATATGTCAAGTATACTGTGTGCTGTGAATGAAAACACTTAAAGCCTTAAAAGTTAGGTCAGTGAAAAATTGTGAGGGAGGAGATTACAGGCATCCACTGGCAGCCTTCTGGCAGACTGGACAGGGATTGCATTGGCCAGTTCTGTCTGGTGAATGACTTTAAAATTATCAAGGAATGAAAGAAGTCAGGTAACATCTAGCTAACAAGGAAATACTTGTGTATCTCTGCAGTTCCTCCAGTGTTTTCTGTCTGGGGATGTCACATCTTTGTGTGTTCTTGCAGGGGTATTCACCTAAGCATGAGCTTATGACCTCGGACAAAGAAAAAGAATTCTGACCTGTGTCACCTAGGCTTCTTATTTAAGTAATGAACATAAGGAGTTGGTTGGTTTTTTTTAATTACACACCAGTGAAACGTCAGTCTGATTCTAGTTACTTTTGCACTTCTCTTAGCACATATATACACAAGATAAACAAGTGGAATTGAGACTGACAATATTAAAAGAGCCTGCTGGCTTTCTTGGACAGAATGTGCTGAAAGCCACGGCCATTCTGTTGGATTTCTTTGAGGTTTTGTTTTTTTATTGGGCCTTTTTGTTTGGTTTTGGGGTTTTGTTTTGGGGTGGTTTTTTTGTTTGTTTGTTTTTGTTTTGGTTTGGTTTTTTTTTGTTGGTTTTGGGTTTTTTGGGGATTTTTTGGGGGTTTTGTTGTTGTTTTTTTTTTTTTTTCCCCAAACAAGGGAAGAGAGGTAATGCAAATCATGGTTCTGACAACTCTAACATGCTTTGTCCCTATTCTTCCAGTGTATCCAAGTAACTAGAAGTTGCTCCACTTCTCTAAGGCTGTGCAACAATATGGGGTTTAGTATGCAAACAGTTACGAGTGATTAAAAATAAAATCTCATCTATGTGCACAATGCTTAATTTGATTAGGGAAATTTTTCTTGGAAATGTTCCCCTCAGAATGTCATCAGTGTTCATTTAGTAGTCATGGTTGTTGCTTGCCTTGCAGCATGTACAGCTGTGTGGTTGGTGACTGCAGAACTCACTAGCCCTTCTGAAGGGCAGGGTAGCAGTAAACAACAGGGATTTTTTTCTTTCTTTTTCATCTCTGAACACGAGTGTGTCTAGAATCTGGCAAATTTTGTGGCAGAGATCAAGAGATGAACACTTTCTCTTACTTCGAAGCAGCTTTTCTGGCACAAAAACCTGGCAGCTTTTGCATCCTCTATTGGCTCAAATCAGGAGGGCTGGAGCAAAATATGCCTAGTGGGGAATGTCACTTGTAACAAAGAAATAGTGAAGCAAACTCTCAAATACTGTTCCTGGGCTTCCAACACAATAAAGTGCTACTCTTTCTCTCCACTGACTTTTCTATCCTAATCAGTTTTTGAAATTAATTTTGTGAGCTGCAAATAAATTTAAGGTCCTGCCACATGTTGAGAGCCCTCCACGAAAACAAAAACAGAAGCAAAACCACGATTTAAACAGAGTCTGACTTTCTGAAAAGGACCTCTGAATTTTTACTGTAGCTACAAATGGCTGTGAGTAACCATCTATTTGAACTGGTTGTGTGTTTCCAACAATAGATCTTTTCTCTTTCATGGTAACCATGGTGAAATGCCTTTCAACTTTACTTGACTTCACAAGAAGCCTGGCACGGAACTTTAAAAGGCTAAGCCATTTGTTTAATATAATCTTAAGAATGGAGCAAAACTAAAATTCCTAGTTAGCAGTATGTTTTGTGGTGCAAAACTTGCTGAGGAAATTCTTGTCAGCTTCTTAGTGATTGAGTTCGTGCAAGTTAGCATGGTAAAACTTTAAATATATATTAATGTTACTGCTTTGAACAGATTCTGAGTTCTTTTCTATGTAATACCAGAAATGAGAATTATTACATAATGGGCTATTCCAAGCACTGGCAGGGTACTTTCCTAGTTTGGAATTTTCACATGATTTGTTTAGTCACTATAATTTTGTGTGTGATAGCAGTTGGCTAATCACAAGTATATGAAAGTGTATGGTTTGTTAAAAAAGACAGGTAAGAAGATTTGGATTTTTTTTTTCACCATATGATTCAAATAAAGTAGGCCTGAGAGATCTTACTGTTTGATAAAGCTGTGAATCTGTTTTTGTGATTCCTTTGTTAAAAAGTGTACAGTAATTAGTAGAACTATCAAGGGAAGCACTCAAGCAGGATAATGTTAAACTGGAATCATTAAACATGTAAAGGCAGTAATACATGAACTGAGTGTGGGAACATGCTGGCAATTTTGTATAATTCTAAAAATGTGGGGTCACAGATTCAATTTTGGGTTACTTAGCTCTTTTGATACTTAGGAGTTTTCAATCTCAGCCCAGAGAAGATTTTGTATTTCCTTTTTTTTTTTTTTTTTTTTTTTTTTTAAAATTTTTATNATGTAAAAACCCCATAAAAACGTTATGTACCAAAAAGTGTAGTACAGCTATTTTCAAGTCTAAAAATTGAGGGGGGGAAAGTCTCTTAAGCCTGTAAATCTGCTCCATATTAATTTATGCCAAGTCTAGAAGTTTGATAAGCCCTACTTATGGGAATACACAAAGGATAAAGTGGTCCTGCAAAGATATTCACTGCTAGACTGACAAAGCAATTTAAATTGCAAAGAAATTGTACAGGTTTAGTTTATGGCTTATTTAAAAAAAAATAGTTCAATGGATCTACAATTCCCAATTTTTTTCTTTATTAACTCTTCCCATCCCAAGTCTGAACCAACAAGTGCTGGACCTATTTCTTATTCACATAAAACTCAAAGACCCAGATGGATCATACTTTTATGAGTAAAAATCTGTAAGATTATTTTCCTTTTTTTTTCTGCAAATGGGATTAAAGCATTAATGCAGAGACACGGAGAAGCGGGGGGGAAGGGTTTTAATGATTTTTGGTCTCAAAGACTAAATATTTTAGCCCTGTTATCCAGCATTTCCTCGTCTTTTTTATTCACCTCCTTTTGCTAGGGATGTGATGTTTCCTACTGTGTTCCTGCTTTCCCCACCTGCTTTTATTGCTGTAATCTGTAGTGTCCCTGACTCCCTTCTGTGTCCACATCCATATTAGCCAAGGAAGAGGGCATGGAGTGTACATCCACCAGCCAGCCATCCTGCTAGGAGCAAAGCCGGGCTGGTGTAGCTGTGCCTGAGCTTTGCTGCAGTGTGAAGCTGCCCAAAGGTGCATGAGAATGGGGAGCCTGTGGCCCTGTCCTGCTTTGCTCACTGGGGCAGACATTTGAATACAAAAATATGAGCTTTTATGTGCTGTTGTGTGTTTGCAGTGGCAACATTTGGCTTTTTTGTTGGTCTTTTTTTTTTGGCTTGTACAAACCCATCAGTATGCAGTCCTGTGAATATAAAAAAAAAGACAAGGAAAACGCAAGACAAAGTTGAAATTTCTAATGGTGTAAACAACACAGTTTGCTCACAAATGTGCCTCTTATCTAGGGCACTTAGGAGGTTTGCAAGAGTTTCCTTGATCAACAGAAGTTTCTCACTCACTAATGCTTGATTTGAAATTGAAAATGAAATAAATTCTATTGGCAGCAGGAGGATTTTTGTCATGATTTCAGTCCTCCATTGCAGAAGATGCCATGTTGTTTGGATTTTTCTGCACTTCTTGTTTGTTTACAAGTTATTTTACAAATTGCAAATGCCTTCTAGCTTGTAGTGGGAGTCTCTCATCAGCATTAGAAGAATGGGAGGTGAACAAAAAAGCTGAAGAAACTCAAGACTTTTCTGTTCTCCCTGACAGTGGCTCCACTGCTTGGACAGAAGAAAACTGAAACGGTGCACTTAAATACTCAAATGCTGTGTGTTTTTGGCATTGTGTTAAGCACTGTTGAGCAAGAGTAATTGTCCTGATCACCTATATGGAGTTCACATGGTTACTTTGTGAGGCATACATCCTGTAAACCTGTAATTAGAGCACTTGAACACTTGCACAGGTGCGATGTAGAGATGACACAGTAGGGATAACTCTGAAGTTAATTTTGTGTTCAGAGGGTATTTTAACTAAATTTCATAGCAAGGCGTATAATTAGATCTTTTGTTGCAGGAGGAAGGTTATAGGGTTAGTTCTGGGTTACAGTACACTGAATTCAATAATTTTTCATTTCAGGTCATTTTTGGTTAATGAAAAACAAAAAGCTTTTGCTCACCAGTATATTTTTCCTTAATAACTCTCTTGTCTTTATGATACATAATTCATCAAACACACCCACAGATATGCTCTTTTGAAATTTCAGCATGGAAATGTCAAAACTTAAATACTTTAGCATAAACAGCCTTCCACAAAATTCTTCCTTCTGATCCATGTGAATGTCATCATGAATGTTTCTCAGATGTAATATTTGGGCTTTGCCAATGGAGGCTGTTAAGAAGGTATGGCTTTGTTGAAGAGCAGTGACAACTTCATTGCTATTTCTTAAGTGAGGATTGTGAAGAGCCTGTGTGTACTGTTAAGATTGTTGAGATTACTTATGTGGTGTGCCTTGATTCGTAAATACCATTGCCATCTTCTTAATTCAAACCCCTAAGCAGGGGATTATTTTACCTACTTCTTTTTTTTTTTTTTTTTTTTTTTTTTTTTTTTTTTTTTTTT
>VZTT01075279.1:4092-19610 GCA_013400855.1 Buphagus erythrorhynchus | reverse complement strand
GCTACAGGGATAATAAACTTTTTAGCTATTAAATGTAAAGCAGCTTAACACTTAGTGCACAGCTCTCTCTCAGGCATCATAAAATGAGCACTGAACTTGTTAAGGGCTTGTCCAGGCAGGTTTGCTGGGGAAATTTGTGTCAGGTTGGATAAACATGTCAGTTCAAATGCTCAGGGTCATTCTCTACCCCAGAATAGTAAAAATACACAGAGATTAGGAGTTGTCCATATCAAATGTATTCATTCAATTGTTTCACTGTATTTTTTTCTGGAAGTGCAATGGCCTCTAGGAAACAAGCCCTTAAAAAGTGCTTTGAAACCACTGAGTGTCACTAGGCATTTGAAATAGAAATGAGCCCTATCTGACACATTTTCCAGGGTTGTACTGGCAGAGGAAAGAGCTCTTTACTCTTAACTTAGTCTCCTGACTGCAGGTGTACCCTTCAGCTTGTACCTGGGTGTAATTTGCTGAAGCTATGAACTCTTACCTGAGTGTTTTAGGATGTTATTGATTTGTCATTATGCTAGAACTATTTGTCATATGCTAGAACTTCTATCAGCTACAGGACATACTAATAGAGACATTCTATTGGTTGTGTGAATAGTTGGAATGTTTGCCTCCAGTTAGTTTTTGGAACTACTCTGTGATAAAGTAGGTGAAAAGCTATGTGAGGGCGCTGTGTTGCAACACAGTGTCATGGAAAAGGTGGAAGAAGGTGGCAGAGTTTTATTAGTCACAGAAATCTAGAAGATAATTAACAATGAACTGGAATAAAAATTGCTATATGATTATAGGAAGAAGCAAGCATGTTTGCTTACTATGGAATTAGCTCACCTTTCTGTGTCAAAATTGAGGAAACCAGTTAAACTTGCAATACAGTAGAGACTTAAGTACCAATCTAGGAGAGAAGATCAGGAAAACCCTCCATGTAATCTCTGAATCTGTACTTTTAGCAAACATACAGTGACATCTATTTTTTTTAATGGCTGAGGGTTGATATATTTCTGTTGTAAGAGTGATGGCCACTCAACAGCTTTCACAAGCACCTGTTGCCTGCCTGTTGGTTAATTAAATATGTTTTATTCAGTGAATGATAACAGTTACTGAAGGTCCAGTGCCTGCTTTAGCATGTTGCTTGTATGTGTAGCACATGTAGAACAGGTGCTTCAGATTCAAGTTTGGTCTAAAACTTCATGAAGGGACACACGCTGTCATTTAACATTTGGAAGCCCAGGGTGCTGAAAAGATGTGTGTTTACAGTAGGTCTGAGAGTTCCTGGTTGGGGAAATGTTGTTGGTACATGAGCATGAGGTTAATATTTACAGGGTTGGTAAATATATGAATGAAGCTCAGTATTCTTAAGATGTCCCCACTGTTCTTTTTTGCTGGGTGGAAATTGTTTCTGAAGGAAAAAGAAAACTATTGTACGTTTAAAGATTCTTATGAAAATTAGCCTTCCAAAAGACAATTCTCAAATGTTATATAATTAACCACTTTTGGAAACAAGGACAGACAGATTTTTGAATGTATAATTTACATTTATGTCACAGAATACATAATTCAGGAGATAAAGGATGGGTTTGTTTGTTCTTTACTGATTGTAATTGCAACTAGATTTCAAAAAAAACAAGAAAAGGTTAAAGAGAAATTCTAATGGTAATTTTAACATGGAAAAAATAGATAGCACTGGTATGAAAATTGGGACTTTTAACAATGTAAGTTGACTGAATGTTAAATATTACAATATTCAGTGGTGGCATCAATCAGCTTTTGACCTTCTCTTTTATTTCATGCTGATCAACCCTTTCTGAGGCTATTATATTTTCATCTCCTCTGAACAGCTTCAAAGAATACTTATCTGGGGATGGAGGAAGATGAGCATGAGGAGCTGTCAGAACTCATGCACACCAACTTGATGGAAAAAGGGAAATTCATGATTGGCTGTGGATCTTGTTGCAAGCAGTCAAATGTGTGTAGTTAAAGGACACGGGATTAGCTGGCACAATGTGCTTGAGCCTCTTGTCTTACACCAGCCTTGTGGTGTAGGAAGTCCTTTAAAACTAGTGTAATAGAGATGGGAAAAGGGGATATTTAGATATAGAAGGAAAGTTTGAACTGTCTCCCTCATAGCTAAGAAGTAATTTGATGGAAGATTTGATTGTGGTCCTATTGGATAGGTATAAGGGGCTTATAACAAAAGTGTAGTACAGGATAAGAATAAACATTTGTACTTGGAATGCTGTGCTGACTATATTAAGAGCAGGCTAACGAAGGGCTCTGCCCATTAAAGTGGCTAATAAAACTTTTTATGGCACAGTGAAAGTTCTGGGGGAAGTACCAGGTAATGACTTGCTCAGTAATTGTTGCCTTTTGTGAGGCACAGCTTTTTTCTTTCATTTTTATTCTTTCTTTTCTTCTTCTTCAGAGGAGGGAGGTGGATGGTGAACACAAAAGAGGCAGAGTCTGTTCACTGAATTCTTGATGTGAATCAGACAGAATTGGCATATCTGGTATGAGAACTGATGACATTTCTGCAGGAGGCAAAGTTGTTTTCATTGACGTGGGGGGGTAAAGGATCATTCCAGAGTTTCCTTCTTTCAGAACCCTTCCTGCAGCTTTTTCTTCAAAAGCCTAACAGTGAATAAACTTCTCCCAGTGCTTGCAAAGAAATGTTTTATTTTGTGCTATATATGGATAACACAGGAACTATAGAGTGAGGACACATTTTAGTATTCATCTCTTGATATGGAGAAATGAGTTGCATGATAGATTTAGAGGAGGCCATGAAAATAGCCTTATGAGACAAAGAAGTATTGCAGTCTGGGATTGGAAATTCATACATAGAAGCAAAGATCTCTGAAATGAGAAATTTGCCATTAGATTTGAGAAATGTGAATAAGAGAAAGAGCTGTTGATCATCTCTAGGTGTAAATCTTGCCCTCAAACAGGGCTGTAGTATTTAGAGTAGCTTGCTTGCTTTCTCTTAATGGTGGTTAGCAGCTGTTTGCAATGCTGAGTTTGAGCCCTTGGAGACATGCATAGCAACCAGTAGCACTCAGAAATACATGATAAACGATGGTGGTAAAGTTGCTCATGCAGCATGTATGCCTATGTGATGACCATGCATGAAGTAGGATTTATAATCATATGTTTCACTTCCAGGGAAAACAGCCCTAATAGCCAGCTGGGAAGCACAGTAAGTGATCCTGATCACCCTCCCCAGTGCTTATTCAGGTTAAAGACTGCTGTATGGCAGGCAACCAGTTAAAAATATAACTATAAATAATTACGTTAATCAGTGTATAATATATCTTTGTATTTGTTTATTGCCTTGGGTACTTATTAGGCAGCTCTAACATACAATTAATCAGTAACCTTCAGTGTTAACTTTTCAGCATTTCTTAATTAATCAGTTGTGTTGCAGCAGAGGCTCTGCTGGCTTGAAAAGCCAGGAACTGTGCCATGTAAACACTTTTGTTAATGTCAAGTGAAGGTTGAGATATGTGCCTTTTTTTTTTTTTTTTAATTAGCTTAATTGAACTAATCAGCTTTTCGGGGTCTAGGTACAAGTTTTATAGGCAATTGTAAACACTGGACAAGAAACATGAAAATGATGTGTCATGTAAATGCTGAGAAGTTTTTGTGCCTTAACCATTATCATAAGTCTGTTCAAGTGTACTGATGATGACATGTTTAAGTACCAATACAGCTGTGTTATAATACTTGTGTATTTCATTAAGAAGGACAATGGGAGGGCTGGCTTTTGCCTTTTCTAAACACAGGCTACCTGCAGATCAGGTAAGCATGGAGGGGTTTAATCCTGGCACTGCAGATTGTAACATAAACACAGGTACTGATGCATTTTGGATATTGGATTATATAACAGACTCAAAATGGTTTGGGTTGGAAGGGACCTTAAAGATCATCTCGTTCCAGCCCCTTGCTGTGGGCAGGGATACCTGCCATGGGATGTGCTGCTCAAAGAATCATCCCTTGAGCGCTTCCAGGGATGGAAGGAGGTTTTGAAGTTCTTCTGCAGGTGCTCAGGAGAGCATGAAGAGGCAGGTTCTATTTCCGGGATTTTACAAAGAAGCTATTTGTCAAAATTAAACCTTGGCTCACTTACAATGTTATTCACACCCTCAAAATAACATGAATGTAACAAACACTGATTTTAACAGTGTCAAGTCTTGGTTATTTATAAGAGTTTTGTGAACTTGAAAGGAAAATTGTACATTTCAGTCTTAATACTTTGAATTGAGTTACATTTATGAAGATTGTATGAATGACGTACCAGGGAACAGCTGTTTATGCATGTTTGTGTTTCTGTGAGAGCACCAAAAGAAAGAGCAGAATTAGGGCAGTAAGAACAGCCTGTCTTGCTAACAGCAGACACAGTTTGAGTGGTTTGAGACACAGCTACTCCCAGGACACCATTTCTAGTAGTAATGTTGAAGAACATATGAATATGATGTACGTCAAGACCAGAAGGCTTGTCCTCTGCTAAGACCTCAACATAGATGAATACTCAGAACAGTGTCTTCTGCTGGCAACAGGACAATGACAACAAGGTTGCAGAATATCATCTCTGTGATTTTTTTTCTTCCTGTGATCTCATGAGGGGAAAAACAAACATATTTCAAATAAACAAGGAGAATGGCCAGCAAACAGCAACCTGCCCCAAGATTTATGAAGGCTGAAGTAAGCAACACTTTGAAGCAAGGGACAGTGTCATAACAAGTGTTACCTCAACTGTTTGCGTGGCAGTGATAATACAGGGTGTTGCACTGAAATCAGTGTTGCACACAAGGTGTGCTGGCCACACCACTTGGACACACAGGCTTGTGTGGGATTGCAAGAGTGTGGGTCAATGAAATCTTTCAGAAAATGGAGCTGGTTGAATTAACTTGGAGATATGCTAAATAAATATCACATTCCCTTTCCACAGAGCTCTCTTACAAAAATTTTCTGATTGTATTTGTCAAGGGCAAACTTTTCCCAGAAAATACAACTCAGAACTTGCTGCTGTTCATCTTGACCTTGTTGTTAGAATATACTGGCTAACATATATTGCCAAGCCAAGTTCATCTGCAGGCAGAAGAAAGTCTCTTTTCAAACAGCATTGTATTGCCTGTCTCATACCTCCCTTCTGCCTTCTCAAACTCCTGAAACCTTGAGGTCATATCCATGATAACCCTAACCCACATCCCAGGAGAATCAGCCAGATGAATTAATTTGTCCAAACGGGAAGAAATTAAATTAAATATGGGCTTCCTTATAGTCCTTATCCCTATTAAGTGAGAAAATTTTAAGTACTGAAGAACCTTGAGGCTGGTGGCTGTGTAGCAACTCCAAGATATTTTCAGGCCAACGTAATTATGGCTCAGCTGATGGATGGACACGTACGCAGCTCACCATGTTTACATGAGCTGTTTGGATAGGACACCAGGCTCCATATATGACAGTGTTTATTGCAGATGAGCAAAACCTATTGTGGGTTTCATCTAGCAGGATGATAGATGGGGATTCTTCACAGAAGGAGAGTGAGAAATAACTGCCAGTACTGACAAAAATGCTGGACCGTGAACTGAAAGAGTGAATAGGTGGTATTGCAAAATCAATGCAACTCCCATACAGGATAATAGTGAGGGGTCATCTGTCTTCGTCCTAGCAGACAGTCATCTACATCAGATACAGCTGAACATGTTAAATGGAAGCTTCATACAAAAAAAGTATCAGGGATGACACTGCTAAAAAAGACTGATGTTACTTCTGCCTGACAGTTAGGTTGGGCTGCTTGGTCTCTGTCACACAAAAAACTGCTGTCTAGACGTGGGGGTGGGGGAAAGCCTTTTGCTGATAGTGGAAGTGGTTATAGAGTGCTTTAACTCTGAAGGAAATAGTCTCCTTTAGCCTTTCTCATTCAGAAGTGCTGTTTATTAAAAAGAAGAATTGGACAATTTTTGTATTTGTTCTTTGAAGTTTTAGCGTGACCTGTAAAACTACCATATATCCAAATTCAGGCAGAGGATTCCCTCTGCCAATATTTGTGTCCTCAAGTGTATCTTTTTCTAATACTGGCTGAAATGCTGCAAAGTAGACATTTTTATTCATTGCACGCATCTGGTTGCTTTAGATAAACTAAGTAAAAAGAGCTAAAATACTGATGAGAGTATTTTTCAGCTCAAGCTTTATTTTCCTGTGCTTTGCCATAAACCTCAATATCAAACTATTTCTTAGCCTGAAAGTTCATATTACATTATCTTTCTAATAGTTAGAATAATCTCCAGCCATTGAAAGGCTTATTACTGCCATAAGTCTGGGTACTGTGACCACTATTATCAAATGCAAGTCTGTATCTGAATTCTTACTGGCCGTTTATGACTGAGCAAAGTGGGTAAACCAAATAATTTGAGTACTAAGAGACTTCAAAGTCTAGAGGCAGTTTAAATGCATATTTTCACAAAATCCATCATTTACACCAACTTAATACCTTAAAATTATAAAGTTGATATTGAAGTGGACTTAAAAATACTTTTTTTGTTAACATGTACACTAATAGACCAGCTAGGGGTAATATTTTCCTGATCTGTAGCTCATGAACAAGTAGAAGATGGTGGTGTAATCAATGACTGAAGCAGCCATGAAATGATGGAGCTCAAGATTGTGAGGGGATTTCAAGTTGCCTGGCAAGTTCTTCATGCTGATATTTTCCTTCCCTCCTTTGAGCATTCTGCCTGTTAGTCAGCAAAAAAAAGTAGGTAGATCAGAACTGAGCTTCATTTTGAGTGGGCAGGACTGGGGAGGTGGGAGCAGCAGCAAGGGAGGATTCAGAACTGTTGCCATGGCACACAGTGATTGTGTTAGGAAAGCCAAAGCTCACCCGGAACTGAAGGTGGGAAGGGACATTGAGGACAGCAAGGCAATCTTCTGCCACTGGATGGGCAGTAAAAGAATAAGCAAGGAAAATGCTGAACAGGACAGATTGAGTGACAGTGTACACAGATAAGAATCCTCAGGCAGACCAAGTCTGCAGAACCTTCTTTCCCTGAGGTCTCACTGGGCTCTCAGAAGTCTCAGCAGATGAGCTGGCCACAGGCTGGCAGCATGCCCTGGAGGCAGACAGGAGATGCTGCCCCGGGCTGCATTAACAGGAGAGTAGCACCAGGTCAAGTGAGGCAGCTACTCCCTTGAACTGGTATTCCTACACCATGTTGGGAATGCTGCACCTGATTTTGGGGCTGTAGATAAAAGACAGATGTGGGTAAACTGGAGCAGTTGTGGTGAGGAACCTGCCATAGAGGAGGGACTTTATGAAGCTTTATGGTTCTATGGTCTGCCCACATAAAGCCTTGAGGTACCTCGTGCAATCTTATGGGTGACTCTGGTTTGAGCAGAGGAGCTGGACTAGAGACCTCCTGGGATCCTGTTAAACTTGAATTACTGTGTGATGGTTCTGTGAAATAGGTCGCTCTGGATTATTGTCCTTCCTTTGCTTTCCTTCTTCATTAGTAGTCTTGATACTGGATATACCTGAAGATTGCTTGAAATGTATCATAAGAGAAGAAAAAGATCTTTTGATACCCTGGTTAGGGGGCTTGTCCAATAGTAAATTGTGTTTGAAAACTAGGTATTAGTAGTGAAATGTGATATGCTTGGAGCTGGTCTGAATTGTGAGGTTCTTTCCCTAGTGGTAGCTTGTTAGCAATCGTCAGTCTTAGCACAATTCATTGATTTCCTTACTTATTTGAGAAGTTTATTGTGTTCCCCTCTGACTTTTCTCTCCACCCATACTTTGCTACAAAGGCCTTTGTCACAGCATACATGGCTTGTTGACACAAAATAGCAGGAATATAATACCATGTACTTGGTGGGCTGTGTATCATAAGTATTAGATACCAGACACTCTGGTGCCAAACTAAATAACAGACTGATTTATCAGATCACTTCAGGGGTTTTCCTGCATTTGCTTTACTACTTTGAAGTGATGTAATAGGCTCTGCTGACTTCTTGTCATCAGGGAATACACAATACGATGTCTGGCTTTCGTAATCAAACCTCCAAGGGTCTCTGTGCAGACCTGTAATGTGATTCTTGAGTTCTCAAATACAGACAAGTCCACTTTCATAGAAAGGCAGTTTAGTATGAATGACACATGCAGAGCACTAAAAGTTCCCATTCAGCATTCCCCCACCCCATTAACTAAGAACCATTTCTCAATTGTGCATTTTTCTGAGGAGGAGCGACTTAGGCCAGGCCACTTCAATCATTTAAAGCAGACAAGGTGGAGAACTCATGCATGCTGTGTGTACTTTGGTAAGACAGTTGTTTCATCAGGAGAATGCTTTAAATTGTTGATCTTTGCTCAGTGTGGCCTCTATTTTATGTATGAATGTATGGTTGTGATGTTGCTCCTAGCCAGCAATGAGTTCTTTGTATCTTACTCCAACAACGTTGCATGAAAACATCAATATAAGGAAAATCTTATATGCCTTTTGATAAATTTAGTCTGCAGGGATCTTTAAAAACCTTAACTTTCACTGAAAAATAGATCATCTAATTATTTTTATCGGAACAAGCAATTGTGTTGGCAGGTATTGTGTGCTTTAGCCTTCTAAGGAGAAAAAAAAAAAGTGTGCTGAAGTACCTGTTTCCTTGATGTTTTTTTTTTTCTTTTCCTGTAGGCTCATGACCAGCAGCTTCTGTTCTTGGACTGTATGTCTTGGGGTGACAGTTATTTAGAGGGCATAGTTTAAAAGTCTGTGTGCTAGAAAGCTTTACAGATTTTATTTACAAATCTGTAGTTTTTTGGTTGTTCACTTTCCACTGCTGAAACTTTCTTTAATTTCACGGTCTTCCTGAGAAGCTGATGACAATTGCAATTAGAAATTGTAGTGATGTAATCACTAAAGACAATAGTACTCAGCATTCTCTAAATATGCCATTATTTTTTACCTTATTGTTCAGGGGTATTTGTGGAAATTCTGTATTTCAGTTGCTTTATCTCACTCTTATCTGAATTCAACATCAAAATAAGGTACCAAGTGTTTTGTTTCATTGCTAAACATCTGCTCAAGTTGGATCATGATGATTTTGAACAACTGGAGTAAGATTTCCTAAGAATTCTGCAGTGTAAATTGGAAAACTAATTTGGCACCATAAATTGATTTATTACCACATGGGCATGTATTGTCCAGAGTCTTCCACCAGCTTTGCTTTCAGAGGTCTGTAGTTTATCATGAATATGTAAGCTCTGTTCCCAAGTTCCTGGACTTTAATCTAGGCAGTATGTGATTAGTTAACTTAGGTTAACTAGGTATTCTAGGATATCATTTTTTCATTTTGAAATGAAGTTTCTCACACTGTGGGCTGACTAATTAGGCCCATTTGGAAAGCAATGAGTGACTTACTGTAATTGAACCAGAGTGTGAAGTTAAAGAACCTGATAACTGCTGAAACTAATGCAGAGTGTTCAGGTCCTATTATCATCACCTTAAAAACGTCAGTGTGTGAAGTAACTTCCTTAGCACTTAGCTTTTGCTAATTACTTTGAGAGCCACCATTTGCATTCCTCTTCCAGCCACTTTGGAAATGGGAAGAGCTGGGGGTGCCTGGGCTGCCAAGAGCTGCAGTCTCCTTTGGGTGCAGAGCCTGGCACTCACAAGGTCCTTCAGCTGCACCCCCCTTCCTGCTTGCACCCCACTGCTGTCAGATCAGTGATCTGAGGTGTCTGTCAGGCTGGTGACCCTGCACATGACCACCTGGAAATGAGGGCTGATACGACCTTTTAGTGTTCCATGTCTGGTTGCCAAGTTCACTACTCTGCTGGATATGAACTCCAGGCTCTCCAAGCTCAAATCTGCATTAAACAGTTGATTTTTATCTTTTTGTTTTGTTCAGCTTTTGGGCTTGAAAAACAGAAATGGTAATACTGCTTATTCTAGGTAGCTTATGTAGCAAAAATGCCCGTAATCTGGTTAATTTAAAAAAATTCTTTGTTATTTAAAAATAAAGTTTTATTAAGTGTATATCAAATACATGAGGATCCTTACATTTGCAAATTTTTATATTGACTTCAGCTTTTTTTACAGTATACTGGTACATGTTTTGCAATTAATTCCAGTTGGCAAAAGGTTGAAAAGGCAACTTTTTCCCCTTTGTCAGCTACTTCATTTTCTCCAGCATTGTTGAAACCAGTGTAGCACATGTGTTACGTTGTCTGCTGGATTTATAAAGCAGGATGTAATTAATTAAGATGAATCTCTCCAGAGCCACTTTCTACATCAGGTGAAACCTCTGGCCTCGTCCTCTGCTTTGAATGTGTGTATGTGCTTTTGGTGGGTGGAACAGAGACATCCACAGAAAATTTAGTGGCTTTCATTTCGTTCAGAGTGTCTAGCTTGTTGCTTGGGGAGGGCAAAGTGCAGGAGGAAGAGGGCACATGGCCAGATGAGCTGTTTGTTTTTTTTCTTGCCTTTCCCTCTCTAATCTTGGAAACTTTATGATGAAGAAGTATGGCCTGGGATCCTGTGCAGAGAAGAGATAGCAGGTAAATCAGTATGTTATTAAGAGCTGGAAAACAAGGCAGGAAACACAGGACTCCCTGCTGAAGTGCTTGATGCTTCTGTGACCTAATGCTTTTCCTTTATCTCCTCCCCAGTAGAGCTGGGTGAATACTTCCTAGCAGAAACAGGCAGGATTAGTTATGCTTTTGCAATTCACCAGCAGGAGACCTTCAGGGCTTTCTGACAGCTGCTCTTGGAGCATTGATTATTCAGGTTGTCCTGCATGAGAAAAGTAATTCCTACTGGTGAGCCAGTAAGTATGCGCTCTTAATTTGTTTTTTGGCATCTCTGAGGGAGCAACCAGTACACTTAAAAGTGCCCCTAAATTATTTTTTTTAGTTGCTCCATAAAGTTAGATGACTTTTAGTCCAGAGTTCTCATGACATGAGAAGACAACTGTGTCCCAAGTCCCTGTAGAGTACTGTCTCTTCTCTCCTCAGATTTCCTTTAACATTTCCCATTGTGAAAAAACAAAGTTCATGATTTAGAATTTTAGAAGATTAATAAGGGATAAAACCAGAGACAAAAAGATATCCAGCTCTGGAATGCTTTTGGTGATTAGCCAAAGAACACACCATCAAGTTTGAAACCATGTTCTCTATATACTGTTATATTGCTGGGGTACATGCATATTCAATGAGTTTATACATTATTCAAACATGCTGTTGAGCTTTTGATGTTGCAGGATTTCTTTTGTTTGGTTTTATACTCTGACTTGTCTGCAGGACATCCTGTAGATTAGGTCAATATATTTTATTCCTTCTTGTGGTTTCATCCTGTTGCTTCACATTCTCTGATAACATGGGGTTAACAAATTCTCTGATTCTTTTCTGGTGCTCTGGTTTGTGTCACTGTTATCACTTGGAGAGTTCAGTCAGCAGATGTAGGAACCAAAATACTTGTTTCACACTATAGAGGCATTTTAACATTTCTTTTTTTTTTTTTTTGCTAAGGCCTACAATATAATACATTCATCACACCATTATATCTATAAGCTACACTGTGCATACTTATCTGATAGATTGTTATACCAACAAATAGTTGAAAGGAGTTATAAATTGCACCATATCTAAATACTTACGATAAATAGCAACATGCAAAAGGTAATGCATAAATGCAAAGACCAATATTATATTGTCATTTTTAACACCATGGTACTGGAATTGAAGAGCATGGAGTGGCAGAGGTAGCCCCTGGTATGTTGGCTCTCATTTTATATTCAAAAGCATGTTATCTTGAGTTTGAAATAAAATGTTTAATTTTAATGACCATAAAGGATTGACTTAAAACAGTTATCTATACAACAAAAAATAAAAGCCTATTAAATCCCACTGTATCCCAGTCTGATAGCCTTTGTGATTATCTTCTGTTCTGTACTCAAGAGATTTGCCCAAAGCATAGAAGAAAAAGCCAGCTCCTCTTTGTGTATCTAACCCTTCTGGGAGACACTGCTCTTATTGATGCACCTCATCTCCTGAATTTAGAGTCTGAATATGGCAATGGAAGCAATCCAGGGTAAAGTCACGCCACTAAACCTTTACAGTCTGTTGTCATGTACCTTACAAAGACAGCTTTCATACTGACTGCAGAAGGGATGTAAAACATGGGTTGTAACAAGGGTTTGTTTGCTCTTGGCTTACACAATTCTCACAAAATGATTGCAGAGATTTAGGGAAGAATGAAATAAAACTCTGGAGGTAGTACGTGTCCAGAGAACTTTAATACAGTANATATAATATAATAATGATATAATCTGCATCAACTATTCTCTTTTCCAACCTTGATTCTTGCATGGTAGTACAGATTATGCTAGAAATAATCCTACTCAATTGTCATTTCTTTTGTTGTAGGAAGAAAATACAGACATAGGTCAGGATGTGTTAAATCCATTTTCATATTATCAATATTATTCTCTACCATCAGAATTAGCAACACATGGTACCACATAAGTCATCCATGGTTGTAGAAGGGACACAACAATAATTTCTATTTGTTACTTTGTGATCTCACAAAGAAAAAGAATGGCAGCATTTATCCTTCCCTGTGAAGGGCCACATGCTGCTTAATAAAGTCAGTATTTACTGATAGCAGTGACAGCAGTCACTCTGTGCAGATACATGAGAAAATGAAATTCCTGTACATGTTCTCCAGATCAGTAGATACCACCTAATTTCCCTGTTCAGTGGAGCAGATAGATATCCATCCAAATATCTAATATTGATATCCTGAGGAGGCAGAATAGCTGGAAAGTCAAAAATGCAGATCCTTTCCCCCATCATCTCTCCCCAGAGTGCAAAGGATTCAAGAATTATGATTCACTGACAAAACAAAGGTGCTCAGGTGTGTGTCTGCAAAAGAGAACTTGTTACAATCAACGATGACATGTTTAAACTTTGAAACTAGAAGTTTCTTGGCCATGTCTCAAAGCAACTTCCCTCAGCTCTTCATTACCGTGGGAGATAAGCTCATCCTAAGTGATTCTAACTGAAGACTTCCTTGAAGAAATGCCAGGAAATTTTAAAAATTATGTGTATCAGAAAGTGAGTTTAGATCATCAAGAGAAAGTCATGATGAAATCACAAAGAACCAACAGCTCTGTAAAAGATAAGGAGTAACAGCTTAAAATGCTTAAGGAAGAGCATGGGAAGGATCACTGTGTTGCTTGGAATGGTAGCTAAAAATAAATAGATAAATATTAAACTATTTTAATTTGTTAAACTTGCTAGTCTCAACAATATATTCCTAGGTAAGTTTTGTCTGAAAACAAATTAGAAAAATTTTGGTTCTTCCCTTGAAACATAAACTCTGTGTCCTTCCTGTGAATTATTGTATCTTTCTACCTCTCTTTTTTTCTTTGTGCTGGAGAGCACAAAGTAGGAGAAAGGATTAGCAAAAAAAAATGTCCTATCTTTCTCACAGGAACAGACTTGAAAAATCAGCTCACAAGTTCTTAATTGTTGCAGTCTTAAAGCTATAAACATCTTTTTCTCATATACATTTATTTACTTATTTTAAGGGTCAAAAAAGTTTGCTAGTGAATTAGTTTGGTAGTTGCTAACAAGAAAACTCTTTCAAATTCTAGTTATTATTAGTTGAAGCTATTAAATTAACTTAAAGAAGTAACATAAACCATTGTGTGCTTTTTTTAATCTTGGTGATTTATGGTAATGGTGATAGCTTTTAAAAATTCTGTGGGTTTTTAATTGAGATATCTAGAGACTCTTGATATGTAGTTTGCTCAATATCAATGTCTCAGTAAAATAAAGTTTCATACATTGGTGTCATTTTTGCATCCTCTAAACATTTTGAATGTCTTATTACCAGAGACTAGATTAAATGCCTGTGCAGTGTTCTCTCTGTATGCAGTGTCTGGGAAATATCTTCTAATATCTGGGGAAAGAAATCCATCACTTATAATATCTGTGAAAAGTAATGCTCTCAACATTGATCTATTACGTGATTTTGTAAATATTGTTTTTTCCTCTAGTTCTGTAACTTTAAAAATATTGGTAATGCTTGGAGCAAGGTAATGTCAGCATTTTTACTAGAAAACCTTTACTTTTTGTCTGCAAAAATTGTAAGATACTGAAACTGCTTATTCAGCATTTCGTCTTGCAAACCAGTGACTGCAAAAATCAGCATGAGTATTTGTACCAGTGTGATAGAAATGAGGATGCTTTTTTTTGCAACTATATGAACCAAATCTTGATAAATATCTGAACAGTCCTTGAGGCTCCGTTATGCTATATTGTTATTTTGTGTGTTTGGGACCAAAGCCACATACCTAATGGAGAAGACCTGCTGCACCTGTAGACCTGCAGCAGTGGCCAGCGTGGATTTGCTGGGTATCCCTGCTCCCTAGGGAGGACTTCTGGTGGCTTTGGGTTTGTAAATGTTCCTGTCCAAGGCAGAGCTGGAATGCTTGACTGTCAGCTTCTGTTGATAACTTCCTTGAAAATACTGTTGACTGGAATTTATTTTTTTCCCAAATATTTTGAGTACAGTAATCACTGGAGTTTATCTGACTTCTTGGGCAGGTGTACATCTGAGTCAGCTGTCTAAACAGCATCTGCTCACAGTCAAGAGGGCATGATTCCCTGTGAGGGAGACTATTCTTTGTTAGTTCCCAAGAAATGCCATTTTCCCTCATCTGGGCATAAAGGTGATGCTGAAGTGGCATAAAAACCCACACTGAATGTAATTACAGTTAGGTGAAATAAATTTTACTTGGGTTTACTGCTTTATTAATTTTTCTTAGTCAGAGAATGGTTGTAGATGGTTCTGCTAGGGGTAAAAAAATACAGAAATACAATGACATAAATATCCTGATTTTATGACTTTGGGAGTGTGTTTTAGTAGCAAATGCTTGGTAAGCTTTACATCAGCATACAAAAAATCAGTCACATTTTTGAAAAGCATACTTAACCCTAGTAATACTTACCTTTAAAGGGAGAGAAGTGGGAGTTGCTGAGGAGCTGAAATGGAAATTTTACAGCATGAATAGATAAGCCAGGAGTGTTAGTGGTCATGTATTCAGCTGCAGTTTTTGGTAGGTTTTCTGTATGCTTCAGATACTGGTAGAAGCAACATTTTACCCAGCTGAAGGACTGTTCATGAATCAAAATTAATTTGTATGCTAAAAAACAAAGAGGATTTTGACATTACCAAGACATATGGGCAGCAACATTCAGAAAGCCCTACTTACTAAAGCACAGTTTGAAGAGATATACAGAAGATACTGGTCTTGATAATTTTCTAAGAAAACTTAATAAAGAATTTTTTAGTGGCTTGTAGTACCAAAAGTCTCTTTACAGATTAGGAGGCTTAAGATGCACAAAGTATTTATTTATTGATTTAATAGAGTCAGAAGAAATTAGGATTCTTATTTTTTTTCAATGTTCTTTGAAATTTCTTTTTTTATGTCATGTAAGACAATTTTGATTCATGAACAGT
>VZTT01075278.1:186762-207112 GCA_013400855.1 Buphagus erythrorhynchus | reverse complement strand
AGAGATTTGATTAAATACCCCTCAGATTTTATCTTTTTCTTTGAAATTTTAACTGTCAGACATCATATTCAAAAGAAAAAACCAATACCATCCAGGAAGTAATTACCTGCATTAAGCGTGCTGTTTGACTTCTTTCCTGCTACAGGGATCTCTGGCAAAAGGAGAAAGCAAGGAAATTGGGGGAGGAGGGGGAAAAAAAATTGATTCAGCAATTTGAGAAGCTAAATCCATTTCTCTGTGTCTCAATTAACAGAGGGAGGGGGTGTCCTGCAGTGGGAGCAAGGTCTATTTTAGTGAGCATGTGTCATGTTAGAAACTGGAGGAGCACAAGGGCTTGACACAGCATTATATGCTGTGAGTANTGTGTTTGGGGCGTGATCGGGTTTAGGTGCTTCCCCAGCTCCAGCCACTCCAGCTCTGCCCTCCTCTGCTGGCTCCAGTTCAACACCACATATTTGTTTGCCAGTTTCCAAGGTGGGTGCATTGCTCAGATTCTTAGAGCCCTGTTTATAAGTGTTTTTATTTCTCCAGACTCTGGTTTAGCCCAGCTCCTGTTATCCTAGATAATTAAGAGTTGAAGTGAACACTTAATATTTAAAACATGTTTCCTGTGTGTTTTGATGGTGTCAGCTTTCACATTGAATCCCTTCACTGGGATTATCCTGCACAGACTAAGGTTTTATCCTTTTCCACTCAATACTTTCACTACCATTATTTGATGCCACTCTTTCCCATTACCTGCCTCCTATTCTGCAGTAGCAGGAAACACAAATACCTATTTCTGCTTCTTCCCCTACTGCTCCCTGTAAATCAATAATCAAGAATGCCTCCTTACATAAAGGTTTGTAATTAATCTCAACAGCTTCTGTCAATTTGCTTCATGTACATATTTAAAAACTATATAAATAGGAAGCATATTTCATATAAAACTTGCATATGGTTTGCTCTTATGTTCCTCACTTTTAAAATTAACTTTTGAAAACCAGAAACAGAAGTGTTTTGCATCTCCAACCAATTTATCTCTGTTGCATTCCACAGTCTCTCTCTCTCTTTCTTCTGTATTGGTTGTTTTGGTTTTTTTTTCTTGCTCCTGACTGATGTGGGTTGGTGCAGCTCCTGTGGAGACTAAGCTGGTTACCTCATCCAGAAACCAGCCCAGCAGGTTTCCAGCCCTACCAGGAGCTCTCACTGCTCCTACAGCCTGCATTGCAGCCATCCAGCACAGCTATGGGATAACAAATCTATTTTAATTTTCATTTTTTGCTCCCCAAAAGGATAAGGGTTTTGCATCTCCTCTGTTCCATGCAAAGGACATCATCATCCTTAACACACTGACCTGAACCAACAGGACAACCCAACCAGTAATTTTGTTTGGAAAGCCTTCAGTTGTGAACTATTTTCTAGTGTCAGAGTCATGGCAGCCCAGAAGATCCTTCTGCTAAGTTTCCTTTTATTTTGTGCACAGAAACACAAGAGCTTTTTGACAAGAGACCGAGGAGAGTCAGCCTGAAACAATCGTGTGTTCCTTTACACATGACCACTGCAGTGACTAATCCCAATTTGCTCCCTCAGCTCTCTCTCTCTCCCTTTCAGAATGCAGCTCAATCCTGAAAACAAATGAGAGTGGAGGAAAAAAGCAATTTGTACTCGTGTTATCTCCCCCACCACGCTTCCTCCCACTCCAAATTCACTAGCAAAGGAGTATGTTTTGGTTCTCCAGGCTGAGCCTACTTTCCTAACTACTGTGTTAACAAATAGCAATGAAAGAATATTTTTGTTAATTATGTGGCTCTACTGTTGCTATTGCAGCTGACTGGGGAAGATGAGAAAATCTGTGTGGTTTATGGTACAAATGTGATGTTGGAAGTGCTCAATCCATAGACTTCTTGGGCCATCATTCAGTTTCCCAGGAAGTTTGGGGGCACTTCAGTCTCAAACTGAAGAACTTCCTGAAGCTGCTCTCCAGATTGGAAAATGCTCTGTATTTCTGTGATATGTTATCTTTCACTGAAGACTATCAAAGTACTTTCCTAATACATGTTAATGAGCCCTCACAAGATTGCTATAAATACAGTATCATGTGTATATGACTCATGTGGCTTATTAATTTTACATCACCTACCCTGCTGCTTGAGCAAGAGTGACAGAGCAGCATCCAGGCAAATTCCTCTGTGAGAACTTAGCCAAAATAGCAGTACCTGTGTCTTCAGGGGCCAATCTGCCTCAAGGCTGATTTTAGTTAGCAAGACCCAGCCTGAGAGAAATGTTCCCTGCTTACCACCACCCTCCCAGTACAGTTCTCTTAACAAAAATGTAGAGCATTCTTCTAAAAAGAAAATAAACTCTAAAGCAATGTATAGCAGCTCCTAGGTTAAACATCTCAGACTATGCTGGTGGTTTACAGCAGGGTGCAAGGAAGAACAGGAACTTTGCTGGGGATGGATATGGATCCAAAAGGCATAGATCCTCAATGGGACTTGATTTTAATTTAAAAAGGCAGGTGGAAAAAGCAATATTTAATCTCTTAAACTTACCTATGCCCTTAACTGGATGACATTTTTACTTAGCTTAATTACCAATTAACACCAAGTTCCAGAAAAGCCCTTTGGAATATCAAAGTGTTCACTCTACTCCCGTGGCAATTACCCCATTAAGAGGTTCCACAGGCAGAGCAATGATGAAGACATGTGAAGGATTTGTTTGCTTGATACTCTACAGGAGCTGGGAGCCAGACAGATGCTTTTTAATTGAGATAAACAGGACCCTGTGCTCATACAGGTTGATGAGAGGTCAAGTATATTAGCATGGGGTTAGCACTAGGCAGTGTGGCTTCCTGCTACCTTAGAGGATGGGAAGGTAAAATAATGCCTGGCTGTAAACTACCACAAGTTAAACAAATGGTTAAAGGCCCCACAGAGGGTAAATAATAGAGCTGCAACCACAATAAGTAGATTTCTTTAGCCCAATCTCAGTGGAATCAAGAAAGGTGGATCAAACCACCCATTTCACAGTGATTTCTTTCTTCCCTGCACACAGGATAATTGACGTGGTGGAATCCAACCCAAACAAGGCAGGCAAATTCCACCAGCAGCATTCACAGAGGTGAGAGAACTGAGACAGGGTGGAGGGAAAGGAGAAAGCCCCAGGAACTGCATTGCTCCCTCACAGCAAAAAAAGGAGAAAGTGGAGAGGAAAATGCTGCCTCCTGTCCTCCAAAGGGCAGGAGGGACAGGGAGAGCTGTCAGCTTCCTAGGTGTCATTTAAACCCAGCAGCTCCCACTCTTCCCACACTGAAACCCACACTCATTTCTGGTCTTTGTTAATGGTTCCTCTCCATCCTGAAGCCAAATAACTCCAAAGTTCTCAATATTCAAATCCAAGAGCAGCTTCTGTAGCCAGAGTGTACCTCTGAACTCTAAGCCATCCATATCCACTACAAGTTTGATTGTGTAATCACAGAATCACTGGGTTGGAAGAGACCTCTAAAATCCCTGAGTCCAACCCATGCCCTGACATCTCAACTAAACCATGGCACCAAGTGCCACATCCAGTCTGTTTTTAAACACATCCAGGGATGGTGACTCCACCACCTCCCCAGGCAGACCATTCCAGTGCTTTATCACTCTTTCTGTGAAAAACTTTTTCCTAATATCCAACCTAATTTTANTTGGTGCAGCTTAAGGCTGTGTCCTCTGGTTCTGTCAGTGCTGCCTGGAGAAAGAGACCAACCCCACCTGAGCACAGCCACCCTTCAGGGAGCTGTAGAGAGGGATTTGCCAAGGATGATCAATCCATGATAAGCTAAGAAAAAAATTGGTGACAAAACACGTGCAGTCACCAAGAGACAACCTGAGAGAAACTGCTGTACACTGGGATCAGTCAGCCATGGATTTTCTGGGGGACAGCTGCTTCCACAGCCTGAAAAGGCTCCTGGAAGGATTTAGCACCATTTCTGGTAGGGCACAGTCTGGAAAAATCAGTGTTCTTGTGAAATACCTGATGAAGTTAGAGTTGAAGTGGCCCCTATCTACAAGACTTAATAACTTTGGAGAGAGGGAAAAATGACCTTAGGAGCCTGCTGTATTTCAGGGGAGGAAAGGAAAAGACAGTTGGGGGTTAAGGAGGTCAAGAAAGGAGATGAAAAATCTCATGCAGTGGGAAGAGTAACTTATTCCTTTGACCAGCAGAAGGTTGGGTGAAGTTCTGCAGCAATTTGCCAAATAAGTCACCAGTTTTTGAAGTTAAGGCTCCCATTTTCAAGACAAAAGCTCCAAATTTGGTACTTTCCCCTAATTGTATCTGCAAGGGAGTTGTATTATTTATATGTATTTTAAATTAGCTGGTGACCTGAGCTGTATCTATTACAGTCCAAATACAGTTTGCATATCATTCATTATATAAATGAGGTTTGCAATGAACATAACTGTTTACTCAGAAGACATCCATTTAGTGAGCTGGCATTTCTTCATTACCCAAAATATATGATAATTGTCCATGTAATTCCTTCAGCAATTTAACTGCACACAGTCCTGCTCCTCCATGGAAACTGTCAATTCCACATAATAATTATGGATTAGTTAATATTCAATCACACTATTGCATATGTAGGGCTGGATTCAATTCACAGTAAGGTGAGCACATTTTTTAAAAAACTACAACAATGAGGTTTTCACAACAAACCTAGAAACAATTCAATGACTGAAGTGCTACCATGGCACGTGGTGTGGTGTATGCTGGCATATCAGAATAGATGCAGCTTTTGCACACATATCATAATTCCAGGATGAAAGGTGATGGTAAACCAGGGTAGTAGCATTCTGCCCTGAAAGGAAAGGTTCCCTCTGCAGGAAGGGTGCAAGGAGGCGTTTCTGCAACTGGAAACAAATTTTGTGCTAAACTGATCAAATTCATTCTACTTTCACTGGAAACCTGACTCACTTCTCGTGGAGTTTGCTGCAAGCCTATCTGTAAGTTTTATTGTGCAAAGAGATTTGGTTCTGACAGGAAGCATCTTTTAGCCCTGGCACATCTGAGGCTGAGGCACAGATCTGGAGGGAAATCCGTGAGAGATGGAATCGACACTGCCCTCAGATCATGTACAAGATACTAAGTCAGGCTCGTTGTTTACTGTCACCTCCAATTTATCCTTTGTGAGACAGCACAAAACAACTGCACCTGTGTACCACAGAAGGAAAAGGAAAGCATGAAGCAGTGTATGTGATACAACCCAGCAAATCTGTCAAGAAGATCTCATATGTGTGTGTGTGTGTGCCTATCCCCATAAAACCACAAAGAGTATTCAGATGACTGGTTCAAAATAAATGCAAATCCCCAAACCCCAAAAAATCCGACAGAAGAAGGTCTCAGCAGCTAAAAATGTAAGTTTGAAAACTAAATAGGATAAACTGGCAATCTAGGTCAGGTTTTGTGATACATTGGTGACTGCTTTCAGCCTTTCTGAACCTTTTTGTTCCTAATCCTTACAAACCCTCATGTTACAACTTAAAAAAAAAAGGTGCAGTGTGTCTCCAGATCCCAAACCTTTTGGTTAGCTAAATAAAGAGCTTTGCCCATCAAGGCCTTAGAATAGTCTCCTTTTCTTTAGGCATTTAGAGAGGAAAATACTCTGCAATGGAGTCTGTATTGAGAAGGGAACACAATCCCCAGAACACAGACCTAACCCAGTCAAACCCTTCATGACCATGAGGGCATCCAACAAGGATACAGAATATGAAGCAACCTGAACAAGTGTGCATTTTGCAGAGCCTACAGCACTTTATACTCTGCACAGTGAGTAAACAGGAAGATCTAAATTAACTGTCTGTATTGAGGTTAGCAGAAATCACTGCTCCCAGGGGCTGCTGCATTCCTGTCACACTCCTCACAGCATTAAAAACAGCTCCTCCCTACCAATTTCACCTTTTCTTGTAGATAACAAATTCCTGAAACTGTTGTGGAGAGCAAGATACAACCAGGTGGCAGCAAATTTTTTCCAGATTTTTCTTTTTACAGCATTATAAAAAGGAGGCAAGCAAAATTTGTTTGGTAAGAAAGTTCAGCAACAAAGTGAACCAAAGGCCAGTAGTGCCCACTGGGATCAGTTAAAGATCAGCATTAACCCCAAAACCCAGCTCCTTTCTCTCAGCAAGTCAATTAAGTTACAAAAGAAAGTTTCAAAGAAGAAAAATTAAAACAGAGAAACTCTTACCCCTCCAAAAATCGAACAAGAAACACCCTGTTCCCTGGGGATCTCACCAGGAGGAAGGAGCATGTGGGTTTCCATTTTAAATGCTTTAAATTTCATTCAGGTGGGGAACATGTCACACTCATTCCACACCCCTATCAAGATGCAACAATCAAAAGGAAGTTTGCAGCATCGGTGCTGCATTAAAGTGGTTTATGTCCCAAAAGTAGAAAAGTTTAGAAATAAACTTTCTCTAGTTGATGATAAAAGTCTTTACTTCAAACCCAGGTCACGGTGCCAGTCTTACCTACACAGCCTCAACAGATTGCATTTATTTTGGAGGGGAAGTCTGGCCATGTACAAATATCAGACAGAATTTTCTATTGAGTTTTGGTACACGCAGCCCTGTGTGTCTCAGACTGGACCTCAGTGCACCTCTAAGGGTCAAGGGTGATATTTAAAGTTTCCAGTGATATTCTGGTAGATCTCCTGCTGACTTCAGAGGAGTTTCTGTTCCTTAGACCCCGGGGAGGGGAAAAACTGTGAATTTGTTATAATTTTTAATATCCATAAAACAAGACCTGAGAAACACAGCTCAAGATGACTCAGAAATGCAAATTTTAGTATTAAAAAAAATATATTTTTTTAATGTCAAGATCACAAAAAGCCTCCCTTAGAGCCAATGAAATGCATCAGTCTATTTTAAATGTGTCATATATGTGTATAACAAGCACTTAAATATTCTGTCTATTCAAACAGATTTGTGCACATCTGAGTAGGCTGAGGATCAAAAGTCAGGCTCAGATTTATGCCATTTGAGCTGGCAAATAAGGAATCTTCAGATGGTGATCTCAGATACTTTTCCTGCTATTACACTTCTTCATCCAGTTTTCCTGTTGCATTTCTTGCACTTCCACTGTACTGAGTGGATATCAAGCATGNTGTACTGAGTGGATATCAAGCACGGAAAGCAACATAGCCAAAAAATTCACTGTCTAGAAAAATTTCAGATTTAAGATGCAACAAAGATTGCTTGCAGGACTAAAGAGAAAAAAAATCTTAATTTTTTTTGAAAATGCTTGGCTCAGCCTTAGTTATAGGAGCTCAGAAAAAAGCTAACGACACAACAATACTACAACATCAACTGCCATAACAATAACACTAATAATAATAATAATAATAATAGTAATAATTTTTTTTGCTCTCTAAGCAAGTTCAAGGAAACACCTAATGTGCTTTTGCACACTAACTCAGGACCCTATTTCATAACAGAATTTCTTTAAAGTAGTCTAATTATACTTTCCAGGAAAACATAATTTTCAGGTTTTTCTTGATGGCCCAAGAGGCAGTTCCCTGAAGATCTGAACTCTGCAGCTTTTTAAATGATCTCTAATTTTATGAAAGAGAGATCTGTCAGCTGAGGAGATGTCTGAAAGAACAAGAAAATGGAAAAACTGTGGTATTTTTGCAGTTTGAATTAAAGAAACAAAATATCTGGCAGGAAGTTAGTTAGATAAGGTGTTAAGATGATGAAGCAGCTCTTTGATGCCCACTGAAAAGGGAACACCACTTTCCTGTCAGAGATGTCTTACACATTTCGGCTGGTACAACCAAATAATAATTAGCTTTCCATGGCACTCAACAGAAGTATAAAATAAAGAAACACAGCTTCAGAAATGGTTGCTGAATAATGTCATTCAACATTTTTTGTCTTTGAAGACAAGTGAAGAGCAGGTTTTCACACCTTAGGGAAAAAAGTTTTGCTTTTAAAGGTAAAGCACATAATTTATGCCTTAAAAAAAAATCCTGTCTTTAAATAAACAAAAGTTGTATTTTTCTAAGTCTATTGAACTAAAGGTGATTGCTGAAAACCAAAAAGCTATTGATAGTTCAACTTCTTCCAAAATATTTGTAGAAAAAGAATGCAAAGATTAACACCAAAAAGTGGTTTGAAAGTTTCAGCTAGAAGTACAGCAGGTGACATAACTCTAAGGCAA
Organism: Buphagus erythrorhynchus; assembly: GCA_013400855.1. Taxonomy (NCBI): domain Eukaryota; kingdom Metazoa; phylum Chordata; class Aves; order Passeriformes; family Sturnidae; genus Buphagus; species Buphagus erythrorhynchus. The sequence goes on along the minus strand of VZTT01075278.1, from coordinate 198,931 downwards.
CCAGAAATACAAAAACCTTCTTTCTTCAACACTTTGTTTTTGCAACTATGTGCAAATAATTCCTCTCAAAATCTCTTTAGAGCAAGGGCCAAACCACGGATTTCACGTGAAAGCTCCTCAGTGGGATGAATAATGAATAATAAACCCAGCATTGACCAAATCACTTAGAGCCATCTGCTCTTTCTGAGCTGCTCCAAGCAGGCAAAGGGCAAGGGGAATTGCAGGATTTTCTGGCTAGCCCAGAGCCAGCAGAGGCAGCTCCCTCTGCCTACCCTGAGCTGCCAGGAATCCACACACCCATGTCCAGGGATGGAGCCAGGGACTGGGACATGGCAACGCTGTCCCCTGGCATGGCTGGCTTGGAATGCCCTGGGTGGAAAAGGCAGGAGCTGTCCCAGGAGAGCTGGGAGCTATCCCAGCCTCCAGGGAAGGATGTCCACGCTGCACAGACTCAGAGAGCTCCTTTCAGTGCTCTTTGTCACACCCTCTCTTCCCATCAACCAGTGCCCAGAAGGCTGGCCTGGAATCTGACCCTAAAATTTGGGAAAACCACAAGAAGCCCAAGGTATTGGGCAGGGTCTGGAGCCACTGATCCTTGGAGCACAGATGGACTAAGCTGTGCCTTGCTCTTCTGACCAAGCTCTTTATTCCTCTTTCAGGAGAAAAAAAAAAAAGCCTTTCCATCATTCCTTATCTTTCCTATTATCTCATCCTGCTGCTGAGCCTGCAGTAGCAGGTGACAGATTGTGGAGAGGGCTTTCAGAGATCCTGTAAATGTTTATCTGCTGTAAATCACAGCATCACCCCTCCAGTGCAAAATGCTGAGCTCTGCCAGCCCAGGGCCTGACTCTGCACGCTGCACTCTCTGCACAGAAGCTGCCCATGTTCCAGCTGTAATTTAAATTAATGAAGAACAAATTCCTGCCACAGAAAAGGAGCTTCCCACACAGCAAGAAAAAATAATGACAGCAAGCTCGCTCTTCAGTGGGTTTACAAAGGAAGAAAGCAGCATTACCCTGTTCCACAAATTAAGGCACAAAAAGGAACACGTAGCCAGCAGAGCTGGTAGCAAATCCAGGGACAAGCTCTCAAAAGACAAGGAATAAAGATATCCACAAGGATTTAGGGTAGATTGGAAACCTATAGAAAAATGACTCAGAAAGCTCAGGAACTGAGAAGCTTTATGTCCAAATAAAGCAAAGCTGGTCTGATGGTGAAATGAGAGAACAGTCTACACATTTTTAAACATTTTCCAGTGGAGCAGGGATGCCTTTGACTCTGGGCTAAAATCTTTCCTGCCTTTCTCAATCTGTATTCAGCTGCAAGTGAATAAACCAGCCTTGCTTTTGACAAGGCAGACCACGACAAGAAAAAACCCACCACATGAAATTATGACCCTATTTCAGAAAATGGGCCTCTCAGATCTGATGGGCACTGCCAAACTGTCCACTCTGGTCCAAATCTCTCACTGAATGGTAATGTGAGGGCTCAACATCCTGTGCTTAGGTAAAAGTTAGCTTTTTGAATTTTAGGACTATGTGTATTTTGTTCCTGACTTGAAAGGAAGCCATCTGGATTAAAATCTTCTGGCTGTAGCTGCCAATGAAGCTTAATTAACAATATTAATGTGTGGCAGGTTGTCCCTGCAGACACAGCCCTTTCCAGTGACAAATGACAACATGTGCATTTATGGCCCCAGGAGAATTCCGGGTAAAACTTCCATCATTTAACTGTCCAATTATTAAGACAATCTGCATGATCAGGATGAGGAACTTTATCCCACATAAAAATACCAAGCCAAACCCAAATTCAACCAAACCCATGAAAATATGGTGGTGTGAAGCTTAAAATGGCAAAATGAAAACTCAACCCAAAATATTTGAGTTGTAAATAGAGATTTCTGTGACAATGCTTATCAGTTAACTGAAACCATCAGTTTGAAACCGGGAGGAAACACCAATTTTGTGTAGTGGTTTTGGTTCACCAATTTGAGATTTCCCAGCCAATATACCAATTTATGTGGTGGGTTCAGTGCTGGCCAAATCACCAGTGCACCCACTAGAATTATTTGTTCATTTCCTGCTGTGAGATAGGGTTAGGAGGGAAGGTAAAGCAGGCTCAAACTTTAAAGGGTACAAAGAAAAACTTTATTAACAGAATTAAAAGAATAATTAAAAGAATCAGAATAAGACCTTCAGAACAGTTCTCCTCCCCTCACACCCTCTTTTCTTTCCCACTGACAATGTGCAGGAACAATTCAGCCAGTTTACCATCTCTAAAATAGTCTTTCTCCAGTTCACTGAGGGAGAGGAGTCTCTCTTGTCATGCTATGGAGATTTCTCCATGAGAAAACAGTTCTCCCGTGGCTTCAATGCCACAGCAAATCATGGAATGGAAATCTGATCACTCTGTAAAAGTCCCTCCCCTCGACCCACAGCTTTCCCCACAACTGTTTTCAAGGGCTCAGTCTTTGGCTAATGGGTTACACTTTTAAGGATGAGCTGTTCTCTTAAAGTCCTTAAAATAATGCTACAATGCTTATTTGGGGAACTACATTACTGTATAAGTTCATTCAGGGAGTTAATCTAGGAAGTTCCTAGCAGAGATGTGAAGACTCTCTCAATATCCTAATTTCTTATTCTATACTTAAACCTAGCAGTTTGCCTAAACTTTTACAGCCAAACCCCACTCTGATCAATTCTCCATCTCAGTGTTCCAAAAGCTTAACTGGTCCCTACATTAAACACATGCAGAAATCAAGTGTTTTCAAACTGCTGTCCTCATATATTCACAGTGATGGGGCAGGTGCCAAAAGCATGCCAGGCATCACTGGCTGCACTACAGCCTCACCACATGTCTGCTGGAAGCTGGCCCTTCACACTTCACTGGCACAGGTTTGAGTAAAACCTCATTTCTCTCCTTCTCCTCAGCCTCAGTTTGTTACTTCTGTTTTATGTTTTAGCCAGGCCTCCAAAATACAGCACTGAAGACATCCACGTCCCCATTACCTCCCTGTGCACTCATCAGAGCATCTGAGCTGGGAATCCAGGCATTGCTCTGGCCCAGGAAAACACACATCTCTTGAAGTCTCAAAGAGGAATTGTTTTTAAAAACGTGAGGATTCTGAATGCCAGCTTATTTATCCATCTCCAATTGCAGTGCCCTGCACTAACAGAGATTCACTAATTACCCTTTGGAGGTGAGCTGGGCTACTCCAGCTTTGATGCTCTGCTTTGCAATTAAATGTATTCCAGCAACTACATGGGGGAGAAGGAAAAAATAGAGCTCCCAGTTCTGCAATGACCTACTTACAGCATTAAAGCACTGAGGGGAAGGGGGAGGGCTGGGGAGGAGGGGAGAGGTCTAACTACAGCTTAATGCAAGCTGACACTGATCTGGGCTTCAGAACACACAGCAATCAATATCAGATATGGCTTCACATCCTACAGAAAATATTGGTGAGATGGGCAAAGTTAATGACAGGAAGAAATTAATACAAGACCTTGCTTCTCAAAACCTGCAGTAGTTTTAGTATCCACCATCCCTTTGTGCCTCCCCTGCCATGCCCCATACCACAGCACTCCTAAAGTTTGTGTAAAATTCACAGCGTTATTCCAGCTAGGGGAAACACTGTACTGAGGATTCTCTGTCCAGGAAATACCTTCTACTCAGGCAAGTACAGACATTCTCATTCCTCCCTCTCAATGAATACAGCTAGGAAAGGAAGAGAATCTGATTTATTTAGCTAAGCTAAGTCACCAGATTGATTCCAGACCTTCTCATTCATGTTTTAAGCTTGTCCCTTCCCCCAGTTTTTCCCCAGACAATCTCAGATTGTCTCTAATCTTTAAGACAATTAAGCAGAATCATTAGAGAAAGGTGATCATGGGAACATTTTGCATTCTGTCAGTGATCCCAGAACACACTGGATTTTTAAGTATGGGATGTATTTTGGGATATGGCTTCTCTTTTCAATATTCCACTATCCTGGCACAGACAATTTAATTTCTGGACTTCATACTAAGCAGTGTTTACTGGTGACAAAGTCAAATGGGAGGCACACACTTCACAGTGCCATAAACTAGACTTTTCCAAACTGACATATACTTGCAGCATGTGAAATGCCTATTGTTGAAGTATCAGAGCAAATGTTTTGAAAGCTTAACTGCAAAAATTGAGCTGAGCAACACATCAGTAAGAATTTAAAAGTCCTTTGTTCATTGCAGCCTTTTGTATAACATAAAGCAAAGAAAACCCCTTTAACAGTCTGAGAAAATCAGAAAATCAGCTGCCCCCATTTTTTTTCTTGCTACTCTGAACTACAGTATCTAAGGATCAAGAAAACAGAAAGAAAGGAAAAGAAAAGTGAAGGAGAATGTGATTATTTATCCTTTCAGCTCCCACTCAGATAAGGAGCAACATCCAGCAGCACCCCTTGCCCTAGCCAGAGGATTTTCAGCCTGAATTATTAGTTTCCTTCAGTATTCTCTAGCTCAGGAGTTGCATTGCTGGAAGGAATCATTCACATCTGTGGAATTTACTAATCCTCTTCTACAGCTGTCACAGAAATTGGCTGCTCCCCCTTTCCCCAACTATTTCTGAGCCACTTTACCTAGGGCTGTGAGCTTGTCATGTCTGATAACTGAGGCAGGGCCAGACACAGTCAGCACTTTAACAAGAGACAGCCAGAGAGAGGAGAGATGCTATGGAGACAATGCTGGTTAATCGATGCACAGCAAATTACACTTTGCATGATCCTGCACAGAGCAATATTCCCTCAGTACAGCCAGCTGTGACACAACTGACACAGCTGGAAACAAAGAGGAGTACTGCTTCCACTTGAAATGACAGTCAGAATATAATAATTTAATGAACAACTCTAAATTAAGCAAAATCGCTATGATCCACTGCAATGGATAAATTCCTGAATTAATGTCCTGCAAGAAAAGTCCCTCCATTCAAATGCCAAAAATCCCATTGCTCAGTCAGAGTTTCATTTAACACCATGTCCATGCATCACTGTATTGCCATGGAATGGAGGAGCTCTAATCTCAAATTTACTCAGCCTGCAGCATCAGATAAACCAGAACTTCCTGGAGTCAGTCAACTGCACCTATTTATAAACCTTTGTGCCTCCAAAATCCAGGCATCAAAATGAGCAAGAAAATGAAAAGGTGGGGCAAAAGGTGTTGGTTTGCTGGTTTCCTGAAGTCTCTCTGCCTTCTAGTAATCCTCTAAATGCTTTTCTACAGTTTGGAAAGAAGGAAGTATTCCCTGGAGAGGAAGACTCAAATTTCCTTCTTGTTTCCTTGCTGTGCACCTGAGATCCTGTAAGGGTCTCTTTATTGGGTGAATGTATCAAGGACCAGTGAAAATATTTGAGCATTTTAAGTTATTTGAGCGATTATACAAGACAGCAGTGTCTCACTTTATCCATCAGTACTGTAAATTATGTACTTTGCCTTGCAGTGACATTAAGCCTCCACAGTTGTAAAAACTTTGCCACGCTTGGATGAAAAACATCATCTAAAGTATACTGTATAATTAATGTGACTGCACAGACTCTTCCTTCTTTTTAAGCAACTTCTTCAAAAGCATTCTAAGCATCTAAATCCTTTTTTCTTTTCATATGAAAATGACTGATGGCATATTTAAAAGTATTAATTGGTTCTATGATAAAGTTTAAAAAAAAAACCTTAATACTTCCAAGATATCAGGAAGAAACATTGTAATTGCTCAAATAACTTACAATGTTCAGATGTTTTCAGCAGTCCTTGATACAATCACCCAATGAAGGCATTGTTATGGGCAAAGCTGGATAATATTTATTTAGAAAAGGCTGCTTGGAAGTAATGGACTAATAATAAATAATTTGTAGAACATTGTGCACAAATTACAAAGAGCATTCCAAACAACTGATCTCATTCCTTGGTTTAATTATTCAGTTCTTTTTGGGCTAGAGCTATGTGTCTGGTATATTTGCTTCAGATCTCAAGAGGGTATTGACCAGGTTTTCTGAAGTCTTCTGCATTATTTATCTCTTCCTACCATAAGGGGTCTGATAGGCATACTGTTTCAATAATTAAATGTCAACAATTCATGCTGTTGGCCAAAACCCAAAGGACCTTCATAAATAAATAATAACATCTTGCATTTTTGTAGCTTGTTTCATTCAAGGGTCTCAAAGTGCTCTGCAAATATTCCTCAAGACCCACCCCTGACAGCCTTGCAAGGTAATTCAGAATTATTCCACTACAGGTTTTCCAGAATGGGAAGGGAGAGGGATCAGCTGTCCCAGGTGGGGACAGGTGGGGACAGGTGGGGACAGGTGGGGACAGGTGGGGACAGAGCCCAGCCCCTTCTGCCAGCTCCCCTCAGCAGACTCTGCTCTGGCAGCAGCAGGAAGCAGATGTGACTCCAGGGAACTCACTGCCATGTAAAAGTGGGACAGGATGAGGGGAAATCACTGATGGCTCTACTCTTGATTTTTGTTTTAAACAAGTTTTATTATCATGTTGCCAGAGAAGATGAGGGAAAACAATGCTGCACGTGGAGCCAGCATTAACATTTCTCTCTATTTGTCTGTTCTGGTCAGCAGTGATTTCAGTCAGAGCAAGGAAATCTCCTGTTTCCAATCTAATCTGTCAAAATGTTCATTAGAAGTCAAATAGCTGCATTTCATTTGCCTTTCTCCAGTCATTTTTGTTAGCATCATTCTCCATGGCCTCTTTTTCACTCCATACTGAGGAAAACAAGAATGATCATAATGATCTTACATTTCTATAGTGGCTTTCATCACACTGACATGTTGAGAGCAACGATGAGGCCAGAAATAACATAAGAAGCCTTTTCAGGCATCCTCTTCTCAATTTAGAACTGAGGTTCTGAGGAGAGAAAGCCTGAATCTGAAAGCTGAGTGCACACCCTCGCTCTGCTCATTCAGATGGCTTTCAGACATTAATTCTACCTCCAGTCCTGCAAAGCTGTGAGAAATCCCACACAGAAATGACCCCAACAACTAAAACTTCCCATTCTGATTCTCAGAACAAACACCAAGTTCAAAAAAAGCTCTGTTAACTTGCTCCATTGGAGCTCGTTTATGGTTTGAATACAGTGCCTAGATAAATACAACACCAGAATATTTATTTTTAAACAAATGAAACAACATCAAAAGGTGCTTTCACTCACATGCAGCACTTTAGGGTCCCCTAATCTCCATTGCTTTCAGAGGAATGCCCACGTTTTCCATCTGTCAGTAAATACAGATATGCACAGACACCTGACACACAAAGTTTCACACTGGTAAAGGTGCTGGACTGACCAAATCTGAGTACAAGTTATCCCTCGATTTTTCAGTAATTAGAACCATTTTTCAAATGCTTGAATGTTGGCTTCCTGAAATTCTGCACCTGAGCTTCTCTCTGTTATTACAGCCAGGAATATTTATTAATTTTCAGGGACAGTAGACTTCATGTCTTCATGTCTTCTTTTTAAAGACATAAACCATCAATGCCTTTTTTTTTTTTTTTTCAAATAAATGGACCAATTTACTCTGTTTGTGGGAAAAGTTATGGGATCTGATGATGAAGATGACATGAAGGAGCATTCACAGATATTATCATGGGTCAAAATGCACACTGTCCTATCTGATCTTAATCAATGTTCATTACCAGTAAGAAAAAGATAAAAAGATTAAATACTATTGAAATGTAAGGATATAAGAACATAGTTACGCATTTAAGGCTATACCACTGGATGAATAAAAATAAACCAAATTTTATACACTGTGAAAATCAGTAAAAAATTAATGGAAAATGGGATACTTTATGCTTTAATAACAGTAATTCAGCTCTTTCTCCTGCAGGTTCTTTTCTTCATGCCTGTGCCATTTCTCTGCTTCCTGAATCTCCTTTTCACCAAGCTTCATGTCTGCTCCCAGCTCCCTACAGCTTGCTTTGGAGCAGTTTAGGGAGAATGTTAAGTTCTTTTAATGACCACATTTCTGTATCCACTGCATAGTCTAAGTCATCCTTCCCCACATTTCTTTCATTAAGTCATCCCACCCAGAAATTAACTTTATTGGCAGTTTTGCCTTCGGTGAGACACTGACTTGAGGAGCACAATTAGGAGAAGACAGAAAATCAGAGGAAGTCATTTGCTTGGCAGTGATGGTGCCAACATTTTGGATGTCTAAAGCCATTTTTCTGTGCAATAGCCAGTTGATTTATGGATTCCCTGGGCCTATTTCCCCCCTATGATGTCACTGAATTAAGATTCTCCATGTGTTCCTGTGCCAGAACAACACCAGTTCTGTTGACTGCCTGCAACTCTTGCTCAGTTTTCTCCATGCCTGCATGTCCAGCAAACATGTAAATAATTAATTTAGGTAGACTTAAACCTGTCTCAAAAGATTAGAACATTGTCTCAGGACAGCAAACCCCCTAATGTTAGATATTTCAATACTACTACTGAAACACAGTTTTATTCACTTTTTTTTTTATTACCATGAATACTTTCTGCTTTATTTGTGATCTCCTGCAGATCCAGCAAGCAGCACAAGACAAATACAATTAATTTTCAGAGAAGGTACTATTGATCCCATGTCACTGCCCTATTAAAATGGCATTTTGCACGGTGCAGAATGACTGATGCAGAAGTTATTTAACCTGATGGATGCTAAGAGCAAGAAGGCAATAGCTGCCTACTGCATCATTATTCAATAGATAATAATTTAACTTGGCTTTGCAAAGGCCATTCTCATTTATGGGGTGCTACTGAACTAACATTTTATTACAGTTTAAGACTCCCTCCCTTCCAGTAAAGTTATCTTAAATCCAGTCAATGCAATAGTGAGCAAAACAGTGCTAAATTCTGTTATTTGAATCTGATTAAATTACAAAGCTGGCCTCAATAATATCTGTATTCTACAATCTGTTCTTAGTTCTCCTTCCAGTTTCTTTACTGTAGAACTTTCAAATAACCAACCAACCAAACAAATAAACAAACAAACCCCACCTACCACCACCCCAAAAATCCTGTATATGAAGTGAGGAAGAGTCAGTCTCAAATTTGACTCTCAACATTTTTGCCTTTTGTGTGCAAAAAGGCCTTTATCTACACAAGCCAAAATTTGTAGTTTGAGTCTACAGGAATTTCCTGATGCAACCAGGGAGATTTCATACAGCCTGACATACAAAAGTAATCAGTTATTAAGCCAGGTTACTCATTCCAGCTTTTAGAAAATTCTGATGTCTTTTGTCCTGTTCTTTCCTCCTAATGCATAATCTGGAAACTCTTCTAGAAGAGCTCAACAGAAACCCTAAATTAGGAGAAAAGCCTGATCAAACTCCAAGCCTTACACAAATCATCTCAGTGGTGACAGCAGCAATATCTGCATGACTGGGGGCTGCTTACACAGGGTTTTATTTCCTACACTGTGCTCCAACAAGCACCCACACAAGACAGGAGGAAGCAGGGCACTTGGAAACCACAACAGTTCAGCCAGAGCAGCCCCTCCAGAGCCCCATCAGTGCTGCTGAGCAGAATTAATTTACATTTATTTCAGGAATCTCCCAGGTACTGCACATGGACCTGCCCTCAACCCCAGCCAAAGCTCACTGAAACAACAGGCTAATTGCTAACCCCAATTATTTTATTTTAATTGAAAGACCTTGAGTTACTCAGGGGCTGTCCACAGAGGTTTTTTGCAGACAGAAAATGGTTTGCCCAGGCTTTGGGCTGCCTTGCTTCATCCAGGAGCCACAGAGACACAAGTGGCATGACCCCATGCTTAAGCTAATCAAGCTCTGCCAAGAACTTTCCTCATGTGACATCAGCCCACATGAAGACTGATGGTTTCACTTCTGCTATTTCCTCCTGCTCTAAAAAGGTGTAAAGACAGGAAGAGAAATGGGATTCCAGCACGTGAACTTCTTGATCTTCACCATGCATCAGACAAGAGCAGAGGCAAGATCACATGAAATATGTGCAGAAGGTGGAGGGTAAAGGAAGCACAAGAGGCAGCCCTGCTGCAGGGATGACAGGGATGCAGGCAGCTCCCTCTTGTCCCCCTCTGTGTCCCCTGCAGCCGTGCCATGCTGCTGGAAAGCCTCCTGCCATCGGTACAGAAGGCTCTTTCCTTTTTCTCTGCCATGCCAGAAATGAGTTTGCAGAAGAGATTTGCACCATGAAGTCATGTAAAACTCCTGTCTCTGGCAGAGCATGGGAAACAAGCTGTCACTGGCAGGGCATCTCAGTTTATTTAGGACATTTATAGGAGAGCTTCCCACCTGCTGACTGCTTTATAGGGAGAGATGGGCTGTCAGAGCTAGGCCAGTGATCCCTGACAGCCCTGCTGCTTTTGTGACTTCCAGTGTAAATTTGATGAGATAAGTAGCATGGGGACCTCTACTTCTACCTGGGTGTTGATGAAAAGATATATTAAGCTTAAGAGGCAGAGATTTAAAGCCAGCAGTGTGGCTTTACTGTCTCCTTTGATGAGCAAGTCAAGCAGACCAGATGAACATTCCAAGGGACCACACCAGTAGCAGCAAAATATTTCTAACACAAACAGTTGTCTATTTAAAGAACCACTCCATGGTGAGGTGCCCATGTGATAAATACACCCAGGGGAATCCAAGCTTTGTGGTAGTAATCTTAAAAGCTCCCAGAGGCCTGATTATTTTGCAGTGATGTTGCAAGCCTTGTCAGGGTGTATTGTTTAATCAATCCCTGCAGAGTCATTGGGATAACTGGAATAACTGGACTTTCCCTGACAGGACAACCAGCACCAGCCTGGGAGCTTCACTCCTGCACAACTCTTGGATGTTAACAGAGAAAATAGACATCCAGTACAGAGACAATAAACAACTGGCCATTACTGGTTCAATAATAGCAGTCATCCCAATTGACAAGGTTTGCTAAGACAGGAGGAAACAAGGCAGGAAAATCCTTATCTGGTCATTTTTCTCCCACTGGTTACTGTGTGTTTCTTTGCTTAGCAGCACCCCCTGATTTGTAGCAGCTCATTTTACTTTACTCATCATATTCTCAGATTTGTTTTTTGTAAGGAAAGAAGGCAGCATTCTGTCCTCTATTATGATCTTTTACACAACTCAAGCCAGAATGAATTGACCAATTCCTCCTAAGCCTAAAGCCTAAACCTCTGCTTGAGCCATAAGAGTTTTACACAGATTCCTGGCATCATCTGTACCAACTTTCCTTTGTCTTTTAAAAGAAAAACATGTATAAAAGAGGTAGGTATTACTGAATTAAAGACTTACACATGAGGAAGAATGCACTACTTCCCTAAGTATCTACAGAGATTAATTATCCATAATGTTTTTTGGTTTTTTTGCATATTAAACTCAGCATCAAATCCTTAGATCTAACAGAATAAGAAATATGGAGATCAAAACACTATTGAGTATCAGAAGTCTCTTATCAGTGCTGGTTCTTCTAGACTATAACCAAAGTGACTCCTTCCCTTCTCATGGATAAACTAACTAGACCAAGCTTCTTTAATCTCCCACTCTAAATCATGTTCCCCAAGCATCACCCTCATACCTTTTTCCCTAAGCCTTTTTCAAATTTGTGGCATTCTGTTTTAAGTTACATAAAAAACACAGCTTAAAAGCAGCCTGCAGAGTCATAAGACCAGGCAGTTGGATGTCATTATAAGATCCACCAGAAGCTGGTTCTTCTTAGTCCAGGAAAAAAAAATTCTTGGTGAAATTGCATGTTTGTGATAAAGAAATCATATAACCTGTAACGGAGATCTGTGATTAAAATGAACCTTACCTCCCCAAAGACAGCAGAAAGAGATCTAGGAAGAAGTAGAGATATTAAGAAAAGAAAGTTTATTTTGTATAATATTATCTTTTTTCCACATTTTGCTGAAGGGTGGAAATCCTTCTCTAGAGAAGTTCAGAATTAACAAGAGCTGGTCTGTTTAAACCACTTACCAACTCTTGCTGAGGAAGGAAAATTACCTTTTTCTATACTGCCTTTGGTGAGGAACCCTCATTCTTTTATACAACTGTTAAATGTAAATGTGTCTTGCTCACACCAATGATTCAAGGCTGATTGTCTGGATGTATAAGGAGCAGGAAAATGAAAAAAAAAGGGAAAGGAAAGGAAAGGAAAGGAAAGGAAAGGAAAGGAAAGGAAA